>JAODAL010006879.1:0-129800 GCA_025379985.1 Phyllomedusa bahiana | reverse complement strand
TTATGCCGGTGTCGGGGGCATAATTATTACTTCATTTTAAAAAACTGGGAAAAATTCACTGGCTTCATTTATTCATAAAAAGGACTATCGGTTACCCTAAATTAAGGGGGACATTAGGGAAAATTTTTAGGTTAAGATTTGAAATTTGTTGCCCATAGCAAACCAAATTTCCCAGCTCTTGGGGTAACCAATCGAGCCCCCTTTTTTTTTTCCCCAGAGCACTTATGAAATAAAAGGGGGAAGCTTTATTGGTTTGCTATGAGCTTTTTTTTTGGGTTTTGCTTTGGGGAAACCCAAAGAAGTTTAGACCTAGACGTTTTAACATGAGGCCCCAAGTGCTGACATTTTAAAATAAAATTTTTGAAAAGGCCATTTTTAAAACCGGCAAAAAAGGGCTGTTTAAATTTTGGTCCGTAATTACCGCCAAATTGCCCCAATTTTAAGGGCCGAAAAGGCCCATTAAATTTAGGTTTAATTCACAGTTCAAAGAGAACAAAGGATTCTTTCTCCTCTCCCCCCCGGCAAAAGGCCCCCGGGGTTGGGGAAGAAAATTGCATGTCACTTTCTAGCGGCTATACGGCCGCTAGCATTGATTGTTTTATGGGCCGGCAAAAGTCCCGGCCCCCCTCCCGCTCCGGGCCCCCGCCCCCTCGTCCCCCCCGGCGTAATTGCGGGGCGAAATTACGCCCTGGCAAATACCCCTTGTGTCATGGGGCCTTTAAGAATTTCAGCCCCTTTGTACAGTGAATATTTTTAATGGGGTTTGTTTCCAATATAATATAAAAAGGGTTTTTTCAATTTTTTAAAAATTCAAAGTGGAGGCTCTTGGGGTTGGGTCACAATAAGGGGTTTTTTTTTTTTTGGGAAAATGAAAACCGATTTTTCTTTTTTTTTGCAAATTTTAAAGGGTTTAAAAACAATGGGGGTTAGGAAAAACTTTGGGGAAAAAAAGGAGAAAAAGCCGGTTTACCGTGTAAATAAAGGGGGGGGGCTGCACGTTTTAAAACTCTGGGGAGTACAGGAGAATTCGGGGCAGAGGGGAAACGTCGGCAGCATTTCCCAATTCAAAAACGTTTGTTCCTTTAATGGTCCCAGAGGTGGGTTCATTTTTCCCTAAGAGCCATTGGGGGTTTTGAAAGGGCATCGCAATTTTTACCTGTGCAATTTCCCGTTATTTTCCATTTTTTTGGCCCACCTTTAAAAGGGAGTTTTTTCTATAAATTTTGGGGGGCGCTGCTGGCGTCCTTTCTCTCAGGTAAAAAAAAAATTGAAAAACCCTTTGACGTTTAAAGGCCCCACCCTTCTAAAAAAAATGGGGGCTGCATCATGAGGTGCAGCCCAAAGGGGGCCCACATGTTTTTAAACTTTTTTTTAGGTTTTTAAAATTCACTTTGTTCCCCATAGCAACCAATCAAAACCCCCCTTTTTCATTTCATTTTGTGCTCTGGAAAAATGGAGGGGCGGTTTTGTTTGGTTCCCTATGGGGAAAAAAAGGGGTTTTTTTAGCCCTGGGCCCAAATTTTTCCATACATGTGGCCAAAGGAGTTTTTTCTAAACCCCACCCTTTTTGGGGGGGACCCCACCAAAACAGATCACTTTTTCGGGCTTTCCCTTAAAATTGCACAGGTGATATAATTATTGTAAATCTTTTCTGTGGGGATCCTAAAAACTGACCGGGTTGGGGGGTCCGAGGACGGGAGTTGGAAACACTGCCCTAAGGCTATGTTTCCCCACGGTTTAAAAAGGGGAAACGCGCTAAATACGGGGGAAATTGGGTTCCCCAAAGTCTTTACGGAAATTTAAAGTTCTCATAGAGAAACTATGGTTATGTCTCCTTCCCCGCTCGAAACAATACGAGACCCAGGGGGGTAAAGTGACATATAAATTTAAACGCGGCGAAAAAGGGCCATTTTAATGAATGGGTTTTACAGGGAAATCCCTAAAGAAGAAATTTTTTTCTATCTTTTCCCAAAACATGAAAAAATGTCTGAATGTTTTGGGGGGCCGGCGAGCTGCCAGCCCCCCCGCCCCCCCGTAGATCACGGGGCCCCCCCGAACGGGGGCGAAAATTGCAGGGCGTAAAAACCCCCCACAATTCCCCGGGGGAAACTTTTGCCTAAGGGTCTAAAGGGCCCAAATTGGAACTTTGCAACTTTGGAAAACCACAAATGAGAAAATTTTTTAATTGGGAAAAATATTATAAACTTGAAAAAACATGGCTAGAAAACATAAAAAAAGAGGGCAGGAATTTATCAAAAAAAACAGGTTGCCCCACCCTTGTACAATTTGGGGCGGAGGGCCCGGTTGTAGTTTCCCCCCCAAAAATTTTAAAAATTTTTTTTAAAAATTTTGGACTTAATTTTTGGGAAAGGGGTTTAATTTAACAAAACCCAATTTTTCTAGGTTTTCTAGACTTTTTTGTCTTTTTGGGGTTCATTTTTTTCTTTTTTAAAGGTAATCTCAGCTTGGTCTTTGTTTAATTTGTATTGCATGTGGGATTTGAAAAAACCCCAAACACAGACCGCAGGGGGAAAATACAAACCAAATTTTAATAAAACAGGAATTTGAAAAAACAGCCCTTTTTTTTTTTTCCCCCCCCCCCTTTTCCCGGGAATATATTGAAAATCTTTACGACAAATTAGGTCACATTTGAGGAGATAGCAAATTTTTAAACGGCCCCGGGGGGCCGGATTTTTCGTTTCACGATTTTGAAAAAAATTTAACTTTTCAAAAGCGGGCTGAAATGGTTTGGGAGCCCCTAAGGAGCTTTCACACATTGCATTTTTTTGGTTTGCTTTTTAAAACTGCTTCCCATTTACACGGGCCCTTTTATTCCCAGAAAATTTTTTCTTTTGGGCTAAATTTTTCCCAAAAAGGTTTTTCCCAAGTAAGTTAATCAATGTTTTGGTCTGAATTTTGGGGGAAAAAAACCACCAAAATTTTTTTACTCATTTTCCCAAAAACGGGTTTAAAGGTAAGTGAAAGAAGCTGCGGGGAAATTAAATCCCATTTTAAAATTGGACCCACATTTTAAAACTGCAAAAAATTTCTGCGCTGTGTGAAAGCACCCTAAGGCCCTGTTCACACGTCGGGTTGGCCGCCGGGGCCAAAACCTAGCCCCCTAACCCCGCCCCCAAAACTCGCGTCTCCGGGAAGGCGGGTTTGTGGCCCCGGCGCGGGGTGGGGTTCGGCACGGGTGGGGTGTGGTTGCGGAGGGGGTTTAAAACCCCCCATCCCAAATTAATTTGGCGGGGGCAAACCGAAACCGCGGGCCAGCCGGGGCACCCCCCGCGGCAAAAACCGGGGGGGCCCGGCCCCCCCCTGAGAACCCCCTGTCAAAAATTGGGACAAAAGAGTTCTAAAAACACCCCGGGAAAAGGCCGCGGCCATTTCCCGCGGCATGGGGAAAAATTAACCTTTTTTTCCAATGGGAAAACCATGTTAATCTAGGCGTTTTTTTGGGACACTGTTTTGGGCCGGGGAAAACCGCGTGGGAAAACCCGGGGCCCCATCCCCCGCGGCAAAAACCCGTGGGTGTGAACGGGGCCTAAGGAAAAAAGAAAAAACAAATTTTAACCTTCATGACCCACTTTTTGCAAAATAGTCAAAGGGGGCTCGAATACCGAAGGTTTAAAGAAGTCCTTTTACACCCCATACTTTTACAAACACATTAAAAATCGGGAGCGAGGGTTTTAAGGGCCATTGGAAATTTGTTACTCTATGGTTTTTAAATTGAATTTGCCCAAAAACAAAGGCTGAGTTTTTACAGGTAGGGAGGAATAAAAAATCAACTACTTTTGGGAAAAAAATTTAAATAAATAAAAGTTTGAAAGGGGACACCAAGGATATTTGAAAATTGTTTTTAAAAATGGGGGGAGGAGAGATCGTGGTAACGTTTTTAATTCAATGCGGCAAGACAAATTAGGGGAAAATTTGGGAACCATTTAGACGAAAATTTCGTAAATTTGCCCAAATGGATTACAACTCCCCCCTAATAAAAAGAATGTCAAAAAGTAAAAAAAAGTTTTTTTTAAGGGAATTTGAGTACTCCCAGGGTTTTTGGAAACCCGGGCTACAGAAAGGGGAGCGGGCCACCGGGCAAAATAGGCAACAATTTTGGCCCTTTTAAATTAAGGATCAACGGGAGAAAAAAGGGAAATTTAAAAGATTTGGCTAATAAAAATTTCATTTTAAAACTTTTGACTGCTGCAAAAAGGGTCTTTTCTTTAAATAAGGGGGTTAAAAACTTTTGTACCAAAACCCTAAACCCAAACTTTTCCCTTTTGGTTTTTTTCAGGGGAAATTTTTACCACATGTATCGGAAAATCTGGGGAAAAAGTTCTGGTTTCAAAAAAATAAATTTGCTAATTCTCTTTCCAAAAAATTTTACTATTAAGTTTTTTTAAAAAGTTTTTTTACCTTAGGGAGTGGTGATTTTCTTTAGGAAGGGGTTTAAACTGATGTATCCAAAAAAATCAATAGAAATTTCCGAGGGGCAAGTGCTCACTAATGTCGGTTGTTTTTGGGATGGGAATCTTCTTTCTATGGGAAATAATTTTTTATGGGGGCCTTTCTTGATGCCCCCTTTTTTTCTCCCCACAACTTTTAGCTTTACTACAGACAATTGCCTCATCTGGAATTTATTTGGGGAGGAGATTTCTTTTTGTTTTTAAACCAAGATTTGATTTATAACCCCAAACCAATTTTTGAATTTTCATGGGTTTTTTATTGGGCTTCCACTAGGTTGCATTTGCATCCGGGGTTGTGGGTATAGAAAACCTTTTGCTGGCAGCCTTTCGGGGGAGTTGAAACGGTTTTGAAATTTGGGCGACCTGAGGAGCTGATGCAGCCCAAACAAGGGGGATTTCGGGGAAATTTAGGTGGGAAACTGTTAAGGGACACATTTTTAAAAAGTGACTTTTTTTTGAAAGGGTTTTAACAAAAAAAGCAGCAATCCTTGTAGTAAAAGCCCCCCTTTAAGACACAAGACCAACCATGAGTTAAATACAAATACAGTAAAACATTTTTGACACAAATCAAATTTTGAATTAGAATTTGGAACACTGTGAAATGAAATAAAAATTTAAAAAAAAAACCGTATAATCAGCCCGATAGGTATTTTTTCAAGATTTTTATAAATTTTTGTGAATGTTTGGTCAAAAACAGCTATAAATTTAACCCAAAAAAAAGAAAACCGGGTTACCCTTTAACCCTTTTTTAAATTTCAGTATAAACCACTTTTCTACGTGCATAACAAAGATAACATTAAAATAACCTGACAAGTAAATATCTTTTGCAAACCTGGGATATTCAAAATTTTAAGGGCCTAATAGGGCAAAAATACTGAAATTGATCAGATTAAAAGGCCGTCGGGGTTTTTTAGAGGGGGTTGAATTTGGGGGAAATTTTGGAAGAAAAAAGGCAGGCTAAATTTTTCCTTGTTTTGGGTTCCCAATTTTTGGGGTTTAAAGGGGGACTTTGATCACTTTTTTTTTTCCCAAATTTTTTTAAGGAGGGGAAAAAAGGCCCCAAAAAAAAACTTTTTTGGCCCTTAAAAATTTTTTTTTTTATCTTCTATGGTGTTCAGATAGGGGAAAATTAATGTTATATTTTGATGGGGTTGGGACTTTTACGTTTCAAATCCCAAATTTAATTGTAATTTTTTTTTTTTAATTATAAAATGGCAAAAGGGTTTTTTAACTTTTTTTTTAATTTAATAATTATTTCCCCTAGAGTAAATGTGCACCATGAAAAACCTTTTTCCCCCCACGAGGTGAGATTTTTCTATGGATTTCCCAGACCAAGGAAAATGCGGGTCATCTTGTTTTTTCTTCCATTTTCAAATTTTAATTGAAACCAACAGTTGTGGTTTTCTCACCAAATTCGGGCCCTTTTGGGCCCTTTTGCCCACCCAGCCCCTTGCGGGTTTTTCAATTTTTTCCCTAGTGCCCTTAACGCCCCTTGGTTTTGGGCAAAGGGGGAGGGGTTTGGGTTTTGTGTTAAATTATGTGAACAATTTTCTTTTATAAAAGGTAAGGGTTTTTCAGATAAGTGAAATTTTAAAACGGGAAAAGAGTGTAGGGGTAGTGGGGAAATCGTAAAGGTCTTTTGAGAGCCAAAATTTCTTGCTGGTTGGTGGGTTGATCAAAATACTTATTTTAAAGCAATAAAAAGAAAATTTTTTTTTTTTAAAAAAACAATTTTGGTTTTTTCCTGTAATTTTTTTTTTTACTTTTGGGAAAAGAAATTGGAAAAAAAAAAAAGAAACCCCGTGGGGGTTTTTAACCATGGGATAGATACTTATAGGGGTGAGCATGTGTATATATGCACTCACCTGGTAATGTTGTACTTTTGGATAAGAGGCACAACACTTTGTACTGCAAAATGCCGGTATCCACGGGTGAAAGAGCTCGCTGCTCATCCCAAGGTCTTGTCCTATCCACGAGGAACAATCATGGAAGTGACCGAAAAACTTGTCTCGGTTTTTCCCGGTTAAAATAAAAAATTTCATTTAGGTTTGGGGTCTGAAAAGTGTTTTTATTCAATGGAATAAAATTTAAAGCACGATACTAAAAATTTAAAGGGTTCCCTCTTGTGTTGTGCGTTTAACCCCAATAGGTTCCCCTAGATTTCAGTTTTGACCTAAAAGTAAAACCGGGACAAAAAGAAAAAATAAAGGTTCATGAAATTGTAACAATCCCATAGACTCCCCTATGGAAACAAAAAAATTTTCTTATTTTTTGTATGTATCTTAAATGATATATGAAATTTTATGGGCGACATGTATGAATTTGCATATATATGCCTTTTTTTTTGGTGTATATTACCAGTTCTTTACAGGCTGTAAGCTTCCACTCACGTTTAGATGCGGCTCTGGGGATCGCAGTCCAATGCAGACAGAACCCCAGACAGGTTTATTTTGGTTCCAAAAACGGGTCCCTTTTCCCCTTTTTTTATTGGGACAACAGGTTAAAAGCAAAAACGTTTTTCCAATACAAACAGAATGACAAAAAAAAACAAAACGCCTGCTCGGGTGACCTGACTAGGGCAGGTGTTTCCCCCACTACAAAATTTTTTAGCAAAAAGGTCTAGGCGAATCCCTTTGGGTACTTTACCGTTTAGAAAACACCTCTCAGGCCCAAAATCCTTGACCTGTTTGGGCAGACAGGGCCTGGTCACTGAAATAGGCCGTTATTTGGCTTTGCCCCAAAAACTTGGGCAGAAAGGAAAAAGGGGAGTAGACACCCACCCCGCGCTTTTCCTATTTCCCCAAAAAAAGCCGTCCCGGGTTTTTGGGGTGAAGCAAAAATTTTCTTAAAGTTTTAAAAATATGTTTTTCCCCCTAAATTTTGGGCCCGGGGGTAAAAAGAAACAAACCCCGGGTTCTATTTCACCAAGGCCGGGTAACCCTTTGGGGGACATGTTCTTATTCCCTTTTTTGTCTGGGGTAAGCCAGAAATTAGCGGGACATACACCCCCTTAACCCGGGCCTTCCCCCCGCGGGCCCCCTTTCTTAACCCCCCCCCCTGCTCAGACCCGTGGGGGGGAGGGACCTTCTGCTTTTCCCGGCAATTTGGGGACGCGACAGGCATCCCCTTTTCCTTGCTGGGAAAAGGACGATCTCTACACAGAACCTATAATCCTTTAGAGCTGGAACCACCTCATCACTTGGGAAATTTTTTTTCCCTTTTTTTTTTTGGGCCCTCCATTTTAGTGGGGGGAAAGGTCTGTGACCCCCCTAAAACTCCGGGCCCCTCAGGTTTACTTGAGAGGGTTCTTTTGCCCCCTTTTTAAAACTAAACCTCTCTTTCTACGATGGCGTGTTCCTTTTTTCTGCTGCCGTCAGTTTTCTTAAATTAAGTATACCCCGGGGTGTTTTTCCCCCCTCAATCCCTGGGACGTACAGCTCCCATCCCTTGTTGAGGAAACCCGCCCCGTACCACAAAATTTGCCTTGAAAAAAGGGGCACTTAACACTGGGCCTTGGAAAAAACCTCTTTCAACCTCTGAAAACGTTCGTCTGCTTCCTTGTCCCATTTCAAATTAAATGGGTTTTTTTCCATTTTTTTTTTGGGTTTTGTAAGGGGGGAGGGGGCAGAGGCGAAAATTTTTCACAAAAACCTTCTATAATACCCCCGGGCCCAACCCTAGAAAGCTTTAAACCCGTCTTTTTGACACTGGTTTAGGCCAAATTTTTTTTTTTTCCTTTGATTTTGTCCAGCGGGGGTTTTTACTCCCCGGCCCAAAGTCTTACCCCCAATTTTCGGCCCCTCAAGGCCCATGGCGCTTTCTTGGGGGTTTTCGGTGAGACCCGCCTCCCCAATGGATTTTTAACAAACTTGCACCTTTCCGGTGGGAGTTCCCTCGAAGTGAAAATAACTACCTCATTTTAAATTTTGCAGCTGCGTATTTTTAGAGGGCCCTAGGAAAAAATCCATCAAAACCTTTTGGAAAGTGGCCGGGCCCCCGTGGGGGCCAAAGGGTAGGGACCCCAAAATTGAAAAAGACCGTCGGGGGGTAAAAAAAGCGTTTTCTTTTTCCCTTTTCCTTTTCTTTTTTTAAGTGGCACCTGCCAATAAAACTCTTTTGTAAGGTCCAAGTGGTGATGTATTTTGGCGGGCCCCAACCCCTTTCTATGAGCTCATCCACTCTTGATCGGATATGCACAAATTTGGGGTATTCATTTAGCTTTTAAAATCATTAAAAGAACCTTAAAGGGTACCTCGGGGTTTTGGGAAGGGGGACTATGGGGGTGGATAAAACCCCTCTGGACTTTTCTTAACCCCCCCGTGCCCTTTTTTTTTCCCCCTCCTCGAGGTGGCCCTTTTTTTTTCTGGGCCTCGGGCACACAATGGGGCCCTTTAACCCCTTTCTTTTTGACCCGGTTCCCCCCACTATGTCCCCGTTTATGACCTGCGTTCTACCCGGTAAGTCCGAAAAAAACCCCCCCCCCTTTTTATTTTTTCCCCAGTAACTCTTTCAACCCCCTGTACTTGTTCTGTGGACAAAGGGGTCGAGATTAAGGCCTCTGCAGCTCATGGGTAGGGACTTCCCTTTGGCCCTTTCACGCGCACCAAGGGGGGTTTTTTCTTTCCCTTTTCCCGGGCTTGAGTTAAAATTTTTAAGTGGGAATCTGGAGCGGCTTCCTTTTCCCCCCCTATATACTTTAAAAGTTTTACTTCACGTTTTTTTTTTGGGAATTCATAAGGGGCCTTGAAAATTTGGCCGAAAAATTTTCTTTCCCCTGTTGGAAACCGCACCAAAACGCGGGACCTGGGAAAAAACCTTAACTTTGCGACCGGTTTTTTCACCTCTTGGGCTTCCCCCGCGCTTGTTTTTTCATTTTTCTTTTTACAATTTTGGGAACAAAGCGGGAAACCTATCTTCATTTCGGGAATATGCCCCAATGACACTGCGGTGAGGCTTTTGCTCCTGTTTCCAGGTTTTTTTTTGCTATAAACTAATAGCCCCCGGGGATGTTAACGTATAAGAGTTCGAAAGTGGGGAAAAACCCCGTGGAAGCCTGCGGAAAACCCCCCTAAAAGAGCTTAGGTATGGCAATTAAAACCCGGTCCTAGTCTTTTTCCCTTTCCCTTTTCACTACCCTTTTTAGCTTCCCCCTTTAAGGGCCTGTTAAACCCTTTTACAAGGGCCCTCAGTTTTGAGGGTGATTTATGAAGGGTTCCCTTTGGGGTGAAAATTTAAGGGGGGAAAACCCGCCCCTTTTTTTTAATTTTTTGACAAAAAGGGGTTTCCCCCGTCGGTTTAGGATTTCCCTTTTGGGGGGGAAACCCCTCCTGGTGAACTTTTGGGAAAAATTTTTCCCCCGCAATCCCTTAGCTTTAAGTGTTTCCCAAATGGGATGGCTTCCCCCATAACGGGTGGGAAAAGTCTAGTAACCCCCCAAGATGGCCGGGTTTGGGGGTCTGGGAGGGCTTAGGGAAATTGGGCCCCAAAAAGGGGTCCATAGCGATGGCTCCCCAATTGGGGGACCCAAAAATCGGTTTTGCGGAACTTTTGGGGTTTCGGGGGGTGGCCGTGGGGTTTTTAAACTGGCATTTTTTGGGCCGGGTTTTACAAAATTTTTCCCCTTTCCGCTTATTTAATTCGGGCCAAAATTTTAAATTTCCCCCATATTGCGCTCCTTTTGGGCTTTTCTTCCCCCCGTTTGCCACCCGAAAAATTGAAAGCCCCGCCCAAAGGGCCATGCGCACAGTTTTACGGGGGCCCCCACAAGTTTTTTTTTCCCCCTCGGGGGGTTTTTTACCCTGTTTAAAAGGGATTATCACGCACTGAAAAATGTGGATTTCCCCCAATTTTGGTAAAGGGTTTTTCTGACCCCAATTTTTGACTTTCCCCATTTGCCAAGCGTTTTCCCTTAAAAAAGGGATCCCTTTTTAAAGCTCCCTCCCAAAGTTTTTCCCCTGGAAAACCCGCAAGGTAGAAAACTCAATTTTAGGGGGGTTTTTTCCCCCGAAACTCCTGCCAGGGGCCTTAAGGGGAAAAAAATCAGAACCCCCTTTTTTTCCGGGGCTTTTTGTTTAAAAGTGTGTCCCAAAGGGGGGCGAACCTACCAAACTTGGCCTGCTTTTTTTCCCATTCCATTCCAAAATAAGGGAAAAAACCCGGGCCCAATATCCATGGCATTAATCCCCCTTTAAAAACTGACCCTTTATGATTAAAGGGGCCCACAGGGGGCTCCCCGCGTGACTTCGGCGGGGGATATCTTTAGTGTCGCCCTGTATAAAAGGAAAACCAAACCCCGGGAACGGGTTTGGAAGGGTTTTCCGGATCCACTGAAAAATGGCACGGATTAAAGTTTACCAAGGGTCCCAATCCATTAAGGCCCTCACAGAACGACCTCCTACCCGGGCTGGACACACTTGATGCTCGGCTGGGGAGTTTTCCCTTTTGGGGAGCATATACAGGCCTGGCAAAAAAAAGACCTTGGCCCTCCCAAAGTCACATTTTCCCTGGGTTTTTGTAAACTTTTGGGAATTTGGGGGCCACATTTCCCCGTTCCCCGGACAGTGCCAGCAACTACCTGGCCCCCCTGGCCTGGTAATTAAAATCCTTTTGGACCCTTTGGGTTTCCCATTTACCAGAACGCTCAGGAAACGGACCCTTCCATATAAAGAGTCTCCCCGGGCCCCCAATAAAAGGAAACTTCCCTTTCCGTAAGCCGTTTTTTTTCCCGGTTTCCCCCGGGCCCTGCCGGGGCCTGGAGGGAATCCTCAGTGACCGTAAAAACCCCTTTCCAAAGATGGGGGCACCAAAGTCGTTTCCCCCACTTTTCGGGTCCCCGGGGTAACCCCCAAAAGGGGAAGCCCCCTGTACCTCACCGGGAAGGCCCCGGGGCAAAACGATCAAATAACGACCTGTTTTCCCCAAAAAGGGGAGGTGTGAGCTCCTCCGGTTTTTTGCCAAAAATTTCTTTGGGAAGGTGGGGACAGGTCGTACAACCCGGGAACCCCGCTGGTTTTTTTGGTGTTTTACTCCCAGGTGAAAAACTCGCCGCGAACGAAACCCCCAAGGTTAAAGCAAAGCCCGGGCCCGTTTTTTTTTTCCTTCAACCCCTTTTTTACCCCCCTGGCGTCCTGGGCTCGCAGGGCCAAAAAAGGCCTCTGGGGGTTCCCCCCCGTCAAGAAGGGGGCCTAGTCAGGGCCCCCCCGATTTCCCCGGGGGGAGTGGCCCCCCCTGGACGAAAACTCCCCAAATGTAACCAGGGAGGCCCCCAATTTTCTTTCCCCAGCAGTCATTTTTGGGCCAGCCCTTTGCACTTTCTGACGGGGGGCCGACTGCAACCCCCGAGATTCCTTGGGCCCCGGTTTTGGGGTTGCAAAAATCTGGTTCATCCTTTCGCTGTTTCTGTGTTGTGGCCTTTGGGGCACCTGAGCGCAGACGATTTGGGTTTTATGTTGGGGCCTTTTTCTGCTTCCTCATGCACCTGTTTTTTTTTGTGCACCCGGGCTTCCCCTTTTTGCAGTAACCACTTGGTTTGGGGGTGGGGTTTTGCTTTGGGTTAACTGTTTTTAAACACTCGTTCCCTTTTTCGGTTTTTGCCTGCAGTGTTGTGGGAGGTTTTAAACCCCGGGTATGGTTCCCCCCGGGTCCCCTGTCTGTCTTTTTTAAAGGGCCCGTTGCCTCCTCCCCCCATGTGTTTAAACTTTCCACCAAGTTTTTGATTTCGGCTCTGGGGAAAACGCAGTCCAATGCGACAGGGCAAAACCCGGGCTGGTTGATCTGGTTTCCAAACTTTGGGGCCTCCCCTTTTTTTATTGGGACAAACAGGTATACAGCAAAAACGTTTTGCCCAAACCAAACGAAAGACAAACAAAACAAAAGGGCCCGCTCCCGGGTGAGCCTGACTAGGGCGTGCTGTTCCCTACTACCCTTGTTTTCCAAAAAAGGCCTAGGGAAGGTCCCGGATACTTCCAGCGACCACCTCTCAGGCCAAAACTCCTTGCCTGTTGACAGCTGACAGCTGCTTTTAACGGGTAGCCCAAATCCTGGGCAGGTGGAACAAGGGGGGGTTGACCCCACCCAAAAGCCTTTTTCCTACTCCCAAAAGAACCGTCCCGGGTTTTTTGGGTGAAGCAACCATAACTACGTTTTAAAAGTAAAGTTTAACCACCTACTTTGGGTGAACAACAAAACAAACCCGGCCTTTTTTATTTCACCAAGGGCCCGGGGAACCCTTGGGGGACATTTTCCCTTAAATTCCCTTTTTTGTCTTTGGGGTAAGCCCCGAAATCGGGGGGGACATACACCCCATTTCGGACCTTCCCAGTGCCCCTTACAAGGGGTTTCACCAAACCCTTTGGGGCAGTGTGCACCTTTGGCCCCATTTTAATGCAGCGAATTTTGGGCGGAAAATGCCATACAAAAATTTTGGCGAATTTAAAAATATGCAACATAAAAAACTTGGTGCATTCCCACCATGCAAAATTCAAAGTTTGGCGCATTAAACCCCCCATTTCACCCAAAAAAAGCTTGGGCGTTACACAATATGCACCATTCAAACTTTTGGGGCGTTAAACACCATGCACCTACAAACTTGGCGGGGTTACACACCATGCCCCTTTCAAAGTTTGGCCCCGGTTTAACCCCCCATGCAAACCCTACAAAGCTTGGCAGTTTCACACTATGCAAATACAAAACTTGGCCGTTACACAAAAGGGGACCATACAAAGCTTGGCCCCCTTACACACTATGCAACCCCTACAAAACTTTGGCCCCCTTACACACTAAAGCAACCCTAAAAAAAGCTTGGCCCTTACACACTAAAGCAAAAATACAAAGCTTGGCCCCGTTACAACTATGCACCATACAAAGCTTGGCGGGGTTACAAACTATGCACCATTTTCAAAGCTTTGGGGGATTACCTCAATGTCCATACAAAGGGTTGGCGGTTACCCCCCCCTATGCACCCCTACAAAGTTGGCGCATTACACTCAATGTTTCCTTTCAAAGCTTGGTGCATTAAAAATTTTATTTTAATGCGCCCAAAAATTTTCATACACATGTCGGGATTCTTCACTCCTTTTATAAACTATTTAGAAACTGGGTGTCGGAAGGGCCCAAATTAAAAAAGAAGCGCATTCGAATTCCTACATGTCGCCCCATGTTTCTGTTGTCTGTGATGCAGGTGAAATGTGGCGGTCTTTCCACACTATTTAACACTCCCCTGTTTGGCTTATTGCCATGAGGTCTGAGTAACTGTTCTAGTGACAAGTAATGCGTAACTTCTTAGAAAATATACTCATTTATTTATTTGAAACTTGGAGTCTCAGTGCTGAGCAGGGGTCAGGACGACTGCACCGTATTGAAGAGAGGATGGATGGGGCCATGGATTGCAAGATTTTGGCCAACAACCTCCTACCCTCAGTAAGAGCATTGAAGATGGGTCATGGCTGGGTCTTCCAGCAGGACAATGACCCAAAACACACAGCCAGGGCAACTAAGGAGTGGCTCCGTGAGAAGCATTTTAAGGTCCTGGAGTGGTCTAGCCAGTTTCCAGACCTGAAACCAATCGAAAATCTTTGGAAGATGCTGAAACTCAATGTAGCCCAGCGATAGCCCAGAAATCTAAAATATCTAGAGAAGATCTGTATGGAGGAGTGGGCCAAAGTCCCTGCTGCAGTGTTTGCAAGCCTGGTCAAGGGCTACAGGAAACGTCTGGCCTCTGTAATTGCAAACAAAGGTTTCTATACCAAATATTAAGTTTCGTTTTTCTATTGAATTAAATACTTATTTCATACAATAAAATGCAAATTCATTATTTAAAAAACAGATAATGTGATTTTCTGGATTTTTTTTAGAATCTGTCTCTCACAGTTGAAGTGAACCTACGATAAAAATAACAGACCTCTCCATTCTTTGTAGGTGGGAAAACGTGCAAAATCACCCGAGTATCAAATACTTATTTTCCCCACTGCATGTAAACTACAGGCAGTCCCCGGGTTACGAACAGGATAGGGGCTCTAGGTTTGTTCTTAACTTAAATTTTTATGTAAGTCGGAGCAGGTATATTTATTAAATATAATTCCAGCACTTTTTTAGTTTTGGATAGTGCAGGGAAGGGTTTTTACATTTGTTTTGCTGTCTGTTCCCTTGTTAAAGGGGTTTTGCCACCATGTAATGTTGACGTGGGAACCTCCAAAATGGGTATTTAATCACTTTTCTAAATATATGTGATTAAAAAAAGTGAAAACTCTGAGAGCTACAGCATTTCTCAACCCCCCTTGGTTACCACAAAGCTTCCCCTAGTCACGACCCAGGAGCTGAAAGGCCTCGCTTGCGTGAATCACTTCTTATCTGATGACAGGCAGAATGAATGGTCTTTTAAGGCACCGGGTAGCAATATGTTTTCTTTTGTATACAGAAAAACTAGCTGTAGTGTTATTAGATCCCTGCTTTATATGATGAAGAAGCTTTCAATCTGCTGTTTAGAATAGGTGTTCTCTTTTGTATACAGAATTCACAAGTTATAGTTTGATTATTTGAGTGAACATGTCACAGGATCCCCTTATGCAGGGCTCTGTGCTCTGGCTGTGTGTGTCTGTGTGCGTCTCTGTCAGCTCGTGATTTGTTTACATTACATAAGCTGCTTAGCAGATAAGGTTTCTCCTGACAGTGCCGTCTGAGGCTCTGTGTCTTGCTGTATTGAATCCACTGTTGTACTGTTTATTAGTTCACTTCAGTTTTGAGACGCTCCCTTTGGATTCCTCACACCCCCCTCCCCTCTCTCTCCCCTGCAGCTTCATGACTCAGCGTGATTTGTTTACATCTTGCTCTCATGCTGAACGGAGGTCAGTACTTGGTCTGGTGGCAAATCCCCTTTAAGAAGATTTCACTTCATTTTCACCTCATGTGCTGCTGTGGCATGCTGGAACTTGTTGCTCCACAGCTACTATCTGCTGTGGAACATGGAACTACAAGTGCTAGCATGCCCCATAAGTCTACGTTTGCAACTAGGCGACAGATGTAAGTCGGTAACTGCCTGTTTATATGAATATGAAAGACGTACAGTGTCATACAGCAATGGGGCTGAATGCAGTAAAGAGGTCCATGGATGAAGAGATGACTTTTGCAGCACCTTAAAGGGGTTTTACCAGGATCTCATTTCCTACCTCCTGAATCCAGCTCATCAGCTCTGTGTGCTCAGAAGGGGGCGTGTGCGATTTGTTTGAATTGCATATCATGTGACCCACCAAGAGGACATCACCAGGCCTTTCCTCTCTCTAGTCAAAGAAAGGTCTGTTTATGTAAAGCACTATGTGTAGCTACAATGTAGCTCAGAGGTAAAGTTTTTGCTTCACAGCACAAGGGTCCTAGGTTCAAATCCCTGCAGGAACTGAACCTGTGGATTTTTTTTCTCTTTATCAATGCACAGACCTCATTGAGGTTTCTTTTTTATTTATTTTCACTAATTATTTATTTATTTGACTAATTACTAAGGAGCATAGAGGACAGGAGTAGAATGACAGCACCTGGGGTTGAACACTCAGTAGCTGCCTGAGAGGAGAGGTGATATCTGAGCATGTGCGACCAGGACCGAGGAGCTCTCAGCCCTGGTCGTATCCCCTGGAGATGAGCTGTAAACAATGGATCACTAAAGGAGCAGCTAAAAAAAAACGGTGCCGAATTTTTAATAATGATGAATGGTGAAAATGTTTATTATTTAATTTTCAAGCTTCCCACGTAAATTTTACTTTGTGGCAAAACGCCTTCAAGTTAAGTGGTTAAGGTCAGTGAGTCAGAAATGACTTGCGAAATGCTACATCCAATATATGGTGCTAGCGAGTTCAGCTCTTTCCCAGAAGCCTTTGTTATATAACCAAATAGAAGAAATTGACCTATACCATCACAGGATGATATGCTATCAAACATTTTACATAAAGGCTGCCATCTTGTGGCTTCTTTCTTAGTTACTAAACTATCTCGAGTCTTTTGACAATAATGTAAAGCAACTTAGTTGTTTGGACTCTACAGGTTTTTCCAAACGTGGTATGAAGAGATGCCAGAGCTGTAGATATGCTATTGTCCCCTCCAGTTTCAAGTCAGAACAGAATGAGACCATTTTTAAATTCAAAAACTATATAGATTGTAAACCTAAACCTGCGGTTAATGTGACTCGTTTTGCCGCGTGTAATCTAACGTACAGTATGTAGGATGTACAATGCTTTCTTTGAAAGCCAGAATTACGGAACATCTTTCTAAAAGGCCTATGGGACAAGAGCAACATCTTGCCGCATCTGATTTACTGAGTCTTGCAATGTGAAAGGTATTCAAGCCAGTTTAGTTCATCTACAAACAGTTGTTTCAACCGCCTGTATTGCTTGAGAGCAAAGCACAAAGTCAGTCCTAGGTTGGTAAAGCATATTCTCCACTTTCAGAAAAAGGAATACTAAGGAAAAATTAAATAGTCTCACAGAAAAAAGAATAAAATTCCTATTATTCCTAAATTGTTAAATGGCCTCACAACTTTTTACCAACAACAATTTTAGATATACCCTTGATCATCAAAATTCACAAACATATAAGGCACAACAGGCAGACATATATATCCTAAATATGCCCAAAAATAAATGCAGATTTACAATCGACAGGCAACCAACCATCCCATATAGACTCACGGTTCTGTAGATTCATGTGAAAGGTTCCTGTTTTTCTTCAATGGTTGTAATAAACACTGGACCGGATACCATATATAATGTATTTCTAAACCCTATCCAGGCAGAGCACTCGTCCTGAAAGGATTCAGATCAGTATATCACAGTCCAAATAGTGACAATATGTCTGTTGTCCCATAAATAATTTTCTAAATCAAGAACTCTAAGCATCGACCAAGTATAGAGCGTCCCGACGAGTTTCCCCAATCATTGGTTCATCAGGGGACGAGATATAGTCGCTTAGGTAATGAGATCATGTGGGTTATGGCATGATGAGGTTTCCGGTCCAGTGTTTATTACAACCATTGAAGAAAAACAGGAACTTTTCACATGTTTTAAAATATAAAAAAAAAATATTAAAAGTTCAAATCACCCTTCCTTTCACCATTTTGCAAATGAAAAAACTAAAAGTAAAAAGTTACACATATTTTGTATCGCAGTGGTACCAAAACATAACGGAAACCGTACAAGTTTATATTGGTGGACGCGGATCAACCTGTAGAATACAGATAACACATAATTTTTACCAAAGATTGAACGCCATATAAGCAAAACACCTGCACACATGGTGTAAGTAAGTTTTTTCACATTTTGCCCCACTTTGAATTTTTTGGCGGTTTTCCAGTATATTCTATGGTAATATGAATAATACCATTAGAAATTACATCTTGTCCCGCAAAATAAAAGCCCTCATATATCTATGCATATGAAAAAATAAATAAGTTATGGCTCTGGGAAGGTGGGGAGGGAAAAAACAAGTGTGAAGAAAAAAAAAAACAGGCCCCCTTGGGTACTTTACTACTAGGGGACGCAATTGTTTATACAGCCTAATGTATAAACTAATTAGTGGTGTTTTGAAAGAAGTTCTCACTTATATGTTTATCTGACAATTGCATTAGGATATACAAAGATGGTAGCTTTACTACTTCCTGCCTGGGGTAGGAAGTAGCATAATCAAAAACATGGCGGCGATAGAAGCCTTCACAAGGCTTCCAGCTGCCTTGTTAACCGATCGTGAGCCTGCGATTTCGCTGCGGGCAGCCAAATCGGAGTGAGGAGTGGTGCACGGCCCGCTTCTCATTGACTTAGACGCTGTGGCCATCTTTACCATAACATCTAAGGGGTTAAGCCGCAGAGTGTTAGCTGCAATTAATCGCAATACCGCTAAAAAGCCCCTTACAGACATCAGGACGTACTCATACGTCCAATATTGGCGTTAAAGGGGTTTTATCATTACATTAAATGGTCTTCAGAATAAGGGGGCAGTGAAAACAAGCAACTTTGCCTTTGGATGTCATTAGCAAAGCTGTCTTGTTTTCAGAGTCTCCCTTATCTTTGTTTTCTGTAAACACTGTTCCCCAGTGCAGGTTGGATCCCTCCTCCTTTCATGTCATTTGCTGAGGGCTCTACTAATTTACATTCTGTCTTATCTGATGGCAGGGCACAGGAACAGCTTGGAAAGAAGGGGGAGAAAAAAGCAGTGTTACTGGGCATCTGCACTAGCTTTGTGTCTGTGTCAGAGCCTGTATCTGCTGTATAGAGAACCTACTGGTTGTAATGTAATTATCTGAGTAAACATGCAGATGCTCCCTGCTCAGCTCCCCCCCCTCCCCATATGTAGTCAGTGAAGACTGCCAGGTCGGAGCTTATCTTTACTCCAGAGCAGATAAGAGGGAGTAAACAAAACCCATATAGCTTGTACACAATACAGTTATCCTCTGTGGTTTAGCCAAACATGTTTGCTCAACTACAGAGACTGAATATCAGGAGCGTGCATAGGAGGTGGAGCGATGACATCACAGAGGGGGTACTTGTTTTTTTAAACACAGAAACAAAACGCCCCTTTTATCAAGGTTCAAGAGGGGAGTATCAGCCTGTTAGGTAAGGAAATCACTTCTTGGCAAAACCCCTTTAATGGAAGGTTGTGTGGAAGTAAACAGGTGTGGTAGAAAAAGGTGCACAAGCAACAGGGATGAGCTCAGCCTGGAAAGGATTGTCAGGAAAAGGGTCATACAAGGATTTGGGAAAGACTGCCAAAGAGTGGACTGCAGCTGGAGTCAGTGCTTCCAACCCACACAGACATATCGAGGTCATGAGCGACAACTGTCCATTTCTTGTGTCACTCATGACCAAGAGACAACATCAGAAGCGTCTTACTTGCGCTCAGGAGAACAAGGACTGGACTGTGCTCAGTGTCCAAAGTCCTGTTTCCAACAAAAGTTGACATTTTATTTGGAAATCAAGACCCCAGGGTCTTGAGGAAGAGTGGAGAGACCACAATCCAAGCTGCTTGAGACCCAGTGTGTAGTTTCCCCAGTCAGTGATGGTTTGGGGAGCCATGTCATCTGCTGGTGTTGGTCCACTAGTTAAATCAAGTCCAAGGTCAGCAGTCGTCTACCTGAAAATGAGATCTTCAAGTTTTCCTTTGCTGACAAGCTTTATGGAGATGCGGACTTCACTTTCCAGCAGGACCGGGCACCTGCCCACACTGCCAAAAGTACCAATACTTGGTTTACTAAACACAAGATCACTGTGCATGATTGTTCGGCAAACTCACCTGACCTAAACCCCATAGAGAATCTATGATGAGAGACACCAGAGCCAACAATGCAGCCGAGCTGACGGTGCTATCAAGGCAACCTGGGCTTCCATAACACCTCAGCAGCGCCACAGGCTGGTCGTCACCATGCTGCATGATAAGTAATTCATGCAAAATTAGCCCAACAAAGTATTGAGCATATTCTGTACAGACCTTTCAGGAGGCAACATTTCTGGATTACACGTTTTATGGATTGGTTTTATTCACTTTTCTTAATTTCTGATTACTGGATCCTGGGTTTCCAGTAGCTGTAGGCCAGAATCATCCACATCAAAAGTCATAGACATATGAAATCTGTTGCTCTTTGTCTAATGACTCTATAGAATATATGTTTTTCTCATTTTGAATTGGGGGCATTAATGTACTTTTCCAATGATACTCTATTTTTTGAGATGCACTAGTATGACAAAGGTGCTCAGTGGGAAGGAATTCATCCATGACTAAGAATTGTGAAAACCATGGCACACCTTCATTGCAATGAAGATAAATGCTGACCATGTACAAAACACTTAGGGAAAATGTGGTCTTTCATTGTAAGCATAATAGATGATCATACAAGATATAATGACTTAACCTTGCTAATTTCTGTAGACAAATCGAAAAGCCCATATCCAGATGTCACATTTCGGCTTCAGGAGAGAGGAACACATAGGAGAGAAGGAAAAGATTGTGGCCACAGCATGCAGCCTGCCGAAGCTTAACCCTACTGTGTATGGGGCCCCAGAGCAGACGGATGTCACTGCACCTCTGCTAACCCTACTGTGTATGGGCCCAGGAGCAGACAGATGTCACTGCACCTCTGCTAACCCTACTGTGTATGGGGCACCAGAGCAGACGAATGTCACTGCACCTCTACTAACCCTACGGTGTGTGGGGCCCAGAGCAGACGGATGTCACTGCACCTCTGCTAACCCTACTGTGTATGGGGCCCGGAGCAGACGGATGTCACTGCACCTCTGCTAACCCTACGTCATATGGGGCCCCAGAGCAGAGACATGCCACTGCACCTCTGCTAACCCTACTGTGTATGGAGGCCCGGAGCAGATAGATGTCACTGCACCTCTGCTAACCCTACTCTGTATGGGGCACCAGAGAAGACGGATGTCTCTGCTCCTCTACTAACCATACTGTGTATAGGGCCCTGGAGCAGACAGAGTTCACTGCAACTCTGCTAACCCTACTGTGTATGGGGCATTGGAGCAGACAGATGTCACCAGGGCCGGGACGACAGGTAGGCAGAGGTCGGTGATCGCCTAGGGCGCCAACTCTGCCTGTCATTAAGGGATGCAGGCAGGGGCCCCGAACCTCGCCGGACTCCAGGCCACTGCCATGGGCCTAGAGCACCGGCGGTCTCTTTAGCTGTATGTACATCCGCTGGACGCACATACAGCTGAGGGCTTCTGGCGAAGCAGAGAGCGAGCGCTCCCTGCTCTGCAGACAGTGTCGGACTGGCTCAGCGGAGGATTGCTGGATCCTCCGTTAAGCCACGCATCCGACACAGCTGGGCCGCCGGGTCCTCATAGCACTGAGGACCCGCCGCGGCCTCGTGCTGTTCAGCTGGGCAGCGTCGCGATGAAGTGAGGTCATCGCGGCGCTGCCTCTCCTCAGACGCACAGTCGTCATAGGCCGTGCGCCCGAGGAGCGTCCTGGCGCTGAAGGCGTGGCTTGGAGGAGCGCGCGGCCGGGAAGCAGGTAAGGTGAGTATTGGTTATGTTCACACGGCTTATTTCAGAACATATTTACGTCGGATTTCCGATCGTAAATCCGTTTCGAAATCAGTTGCAAATCAGTCGGAAATAAGTGTCACTAAAGTGTGACACGTATTTCGCGACGGATTTACAATCCCCATTCATTAAATGGGGTAATTCCGTCGCGAAATCCGGCACAATAATTGACAGGCTAATTGTTTTTCCGGCCGTATTGCGGCCGCAAATCCGCGGCGGCAATGCGGCACGGAAATACTTGTTGTCTGAACGACGACACGTATTTCCCATTGAAACCAATATTAAATGGACTGTTACTTATTTGTAACTGATTTCTGAATGTATTTACGATCGGAAATCCGACCATAAATACGTTCAGAAATACGCCGTGTGAACATGCCCTTAATGTTATTATTTTTACCTGCCTGAGGGCCCCTATATACCTGCCTGAGAGTGCCCCCTATATACCTGCCTGAGAGTGCCCCTATCTATATACCTGCCTGAGAGTGCCAATATATACCTGCCTGAGAGTGCCCCTAGCTATATACCTGCCTGAGAGTGCCCCTAGCTTATATAAATCCTGCAAAACCTTGGGGAGTGCCCCTAGCTATATAACTCGAGAGTGCCCCTATATACCTGCCTGAGGGCCCCATCTATATACCTGCCTGAGAGTGCCCCTACTATATACCTGCCCTGAGAGTGCCTCACATAGCTAGTCCCCATAACCTGCCTGAGAGTGCACCTATATACCTGTCTGAAGTGCCCCTAGCTATATACCTGACTGAGAGTGCCCCCATATACCTGCCTGAGAGTGCACCTATATACCTGCATGAGAGTGCCCTGCTATATACCTGCACTGAGAGTGTCCCTAGCAATATACCTGCCTGAGAATGCCCCTATATACCTGCCTGAGAGTGCACCTAGCTATATACCTGCCTGAGAGTGCCTCTATAGCTATATACCTGCCTGAGAGTGCCCCTATATACCTGCCTGAGAGTGCCCCTAGCTATATACCTACCTGAGTGCCCCTCTATCGAGATACCTGCCTGAGCGTGACCTTATCTCACTCTACCTGCAGGAGTGCCCCTATAGTTACCTGCCTGTCTAAGGTGACAATATCTATATACCTGCCTGACTGAGGAGACATATATATATATATATATATATATATATACACCTGCCTGACTGAGAGGGCATATCTATATACCTGCCTAACTGATGGGGACCTATATATACCTGCCTAATTGAGGGGCCATATATACCTGTCTAACTGCAGGGACCTATATAGCTTCCTATCTGTTGGGACCTATACACCGACCTAACTGAGGGGACTTATATACCTATCATTAAGGAGTTGCTGGAAATGTGGGGATTCTAAGATATTTGAGTCCAAATCTGCAGGGACGAGTATTGGCCGGGAGCAATAAGAATGAAGGTGTGAACCGGATGGAGAAGAACAGGGAAAGTGAACGACGCTGATCAGAAAAGATGTCTCCGGTGAGTCACTAAATGTAACTCTGTGTAATCACTTATATTTCTGCACAGCGTCTACATACAACTAGTATCTACCACTATCTGGTCACTGTATGCCGGTAATATATGTAATCAGAGCCTGTGTACAGCTGATAGACACATGTGGGGGCCGCGTTTGGTCAGGGTCTGGCAGGATTATTTGATCCTTAAGTAGTTGGTTTTGTAGGAGTGTTTTTTAGTAACAATCACTCGTCTGGTAGATTTGCTCCATGTATCGGTGGATTATTTAGTGACTGTTATTTGTAATGTATTACACTGTCATACATAGGTGAGCGATTTTGAAAAAGCTAATTTGTCATTGTGCAGTGACTGCTGAGGAGATGGGCAGGATCTATGTGGAATATGCAGAAACTTAGTGACAGGACCTGGCGCAGGGGCGAGAGGAATTAGTGTGGGGGGGTGTGCAATTTTTTTGTGAGCGAGGGGGGCGCCATTGGCTGTACCTGCCTAGGGCACCAAAATGCCTTGTCCCGGCCCTGGATGTCCCTGGCCCTGCACCTCTGCTAACCCTACTGTATATGGGCCCCTGGTGCAGACGGATGACGCTGCACCTCTGCTGACCCTACTGTGTATGGGCCCCTGGTGCAGACAGATGTCACTGCACCTCTGCTAACCCTACTGTGAATGGGGCCCCAGAGCAGACGGATGTCACTGCCCCTCTGCTAACCCTACTGTGTATGGGGTCCCGGAGCAGACGGATGTCACTGCACCTCTGCTAACCCTACTGTGTATGGGGACCCACAAGAGACGGATGTCACTGCACCTCTGCTAACCCTACTGTGTATGGGGACCCACAACAGACGGATGTCTCCCCTAAGGGTGGATGGAATCTTCCAACAAGACACATGGCTAGAAATGTCTGACATTGGTTGGAAGAGCAGGACCAAGACTTCCAAGGTCTACTTTGGCCCCTATTTCCTATTGTGTAGCTATAACACTGAATACAATATACAGTAAATAAAGATAACCTTACACCCTCAGGAGCCATTATTTACTTTTGATATATTTTTAGATAAGCTATATAAAGAGTGAATTTTCAAATTTTTATTATAATCCTATCATTTGAGAAAAACGGAAATACCTTATTGCTAAAAAGTGTTGTTATTAAATAAATATTAAAATAAAATACACTTAACCTACCAAAAAAAGAGAAAATAACTCCTATCTAACCACCTAACCACACTGATAAGGGCATCATCGACAGGTTGTAAGCCAGCATGGTGCACCACACATTACCGTATAACTGGCTCCTATTGAAGCCTTATCTGTGTGCGATTGTAATACTAGCAATCACCCCCCTCCTGGATAGTAGGTGTGTGAGTGGTTGTTCATCAGTAGTTTTGCACTTTTGCAATCTCCCCAGTATGGCACTGCAGCTCTTCTGCATACTGGTGTGAACTGACTGCTATGTACTAATCAATCGCTCCCCTTCATGGATAACAGTTGTGTGAGTGGTTGTTCATCAGTATTTTTGCACTCGAGCAAACTCCCCTGTGTGGTGCTGCGGCTCTTCTGCATACTGGTATGAACTGGCTCCTATGTTTTAAGCCAGTCACTGAAGAAATCCTAAACAAATCCAAACTCTAAAATATAACTTTTAATATATACCCATAAAAAATACGATTACGTATCTCAAGTCTATCTCAATCAATAAAACACACTGTACAAAGAAATAATTATAAATATCTGGTATTAAAATGGATTTCTGGTGGTTGAAAAATGTTGTACACAAAGTGATTTAATAGGGTGAGCCTACAAAGACTAGGCCGTCCTTATCGGGGAACGTATTGGTACTTGGTCGGGTATTTGAGGATAACTTTTCTAAGGGAAAATAGCAGGTTTAGGGACACAAGTGTTGGGGTAAAAATCTGTATAGATACCTATATATTTAAAATTATATTGATGATGATTAGAACTTGAGATACGTAATCGTATTTTTTATGGGTATATATTAAAAGTTATATTTTGGAGTTTGGATTTGTTTAGGATTTCTTCAGTGACTGGCTTGTTGTTCCAAATCCATATAGATACTATTTGATTCTGAGGATTTTTTTCTGTGATTTTTTTCCTATGTATTAACCAATGCCCCCCCCCCCCCCATCATGTACAATAAGAGTGTGAGCGATTGTCCGTTAGTATTCGCACCTGTACAGCTTCTTGTACAACTTGGACGTAGGAAAAAGTCTTTTGTGCAGCCTGGAGCTGAGAAAGGGTTACTGCAATGTCAACCTCTGTGAAAAGCTAAAGCACCTGATGATTTTTAAAAATGAGTTCAGTGTAGCTCAGTCATGGATTGCACATCCGGCTTCACCACTAGGTTCACATCATCAGGTGTCAAAGATCTGTATCAGAGCCAAAGCCCAATGGCCAACAACAAGCTCAACCACTTCTTGGATTAAATTGATTAAGAAATCCTGGTTGGTGGGTTCTGGGTCGCCCGCACATACCACTCCTTCCAGTAGGTCATTTTACACGGATTGTAGTCCACTTTTGAATTTGTTCTCCTTTAATATTTAGTTCTGGCTCCAGTAAATGTGTGCATACATTTCATCATTTCAATCACTTTTGTGCCTTAGATGCACAGTCCCCACGTCAATCACTTTTGTGCCTTAGATGCACAGTCCCCACGTCAATCACTTTTGTTACACAAATGTGCAGTCCCATGTAAAACATAGACAGAGCGCAGCTATACTGTGCAGTCCCAAGTAAATCACAAACCGAGAGAGCTCTGCTTGGCAACCAGCACAAAAGGCTGCCAAATGCAGTAACGAGAAAACCCCTTTAAGCCCTTTGTAGAGCCACATAGATAAATGCAGTAAATCATAGATAGGTACTCTCATTGCATTCTCATTATTTTCAGGGGAGAATAATAATATAATAATAATAATAATATATGTATTAGTGCCTTCAGATATTATAACCAAACAAATGCTCCAGACTTGGTGAACATGATAACCAGAGGAAGTAAATAAGGGACGGTCACTATCCCTAGTAATCTCTATGATGGCAGCCTTCACCTAACTCCAAACATCTAGCCATGGAATAACTGCCTTGAAAGGTTAACCCCTGTCTGGCACCTGTCCCTTAAAGGGGTGTTACCATCTCTCAGTTTGATGCCATATCGATAGAATATGACATCAAAGTGTAATAAGTGCAGATCCCAACTATGGACCCGCAACCATCTCTAGAACGGGCCCCTGAAAGACTTAGTTCAGAGCAAAGAGTCAATACTGCTTTTGCATGACTCTCCATTCTGTTCTATGGGAGTGCCTACAACAGGTGAGGCTTGTCTGTTTTCAGAACTTCCATAGAACAGAATGGAGAGTTGTGTGCAAATGTGACCATCTCTCGGTTCTGAATGGAGACCTTTTGGGGCCTATTCCTGAGATAGATGCAGGCACTACCTCTGGAAGTGTGAGATAGGAACACTCTTTTAAATAAAACACCATAATGTATCTCTAAGTCCCTCAGCTGTTCTGACATGCCATGTTTCTATAATGGCTATATTTCTTTAGGGGACCTTATGCTTTCTGGGAAACAAAAACTTAAAATGTCTGACAAAGTAGTAGGCAGTCACCATCTCACAAGGCTGTTTCACAGATTTATGGGCACCTTCAGACTCACACTTCCTGTTCAGACTGTGGGTGGGTCTATAGCAGTGATTGGGCCCGGGCGTTCAAAGGCAGCATGTGTCGGGCCCCGCATAGTTCACTGCCGGCGGGCGCAGGAGCAGAATTACCGGGGTAGCAGACGTGGTAGCAGCTGCCCCAGGGCCCAGACTCGTAGGAGGCCTGGGCCCCGGGGCAGCGGCTATGTCTGCTACCCCAGTAGTTACGCCCCTGTTACAATGGAAGAGACTACCTGAGAGACAGGGCACCATCAACAATCCCATAGAAGAGACTACCCGAAAGAGAGGAAAGCAACATTCCCATGGAAGAGACTGCCAAGAGAGAGGGCACCAATATTCCAATTGAAGAAAGGATGATAATTCGTTGACAGAATTAGAAGTATGCGCGTAACATGGAGGAGGAGCACAAAGTTTGGCAATACTTTTTCGTTGTAGGAATTGTATCTGTACTCAATTCCTCCATCTTTTGTAAATAATGAACTGCCTTAAGCCAATCTGTGATCATGGGTTGATTTTTTTAATGTACGGCATATGCCAGTCACACTTACCTGATTGAGCATCGGCACATTTCCGAGCATGCGGTATGTTAGAGCATTAACACCTAGATGGTAGACACTAAGCATATGTTCTTTCACCTGTGGAATTCTAAAATTGTTCTACCCATATATTTCTTGTAAATACCCCACTCCCCCTAACAACAACTGATGAAATATTGGCTCTTCGGGTTCTATCCTGTTTGAAGGTATTTATATTTATCACAGCCACTACATTTAGATCAACTGCGGATGTCTTTCTAGACACATACCCTTAGGTGGAGATGGTGAAATCAATCATTAATGGATCCAACAGCCTGATGATATGTGGTTATCAGTGTAATTTATTGCTCCCCTTGTTGGTCAGGTTTGGGTTTAACAAGAGAAGTCTTGTTTATCTCCAGAGCCTTCTAGAATGCTGAAAGTTTTATCTGGGTGGCCCCTTCAGCCCAAAGTGATGGTTGAGGTCATTAGCTTGTGAGGCAAGTTCTCTTCTACTGTGAGGGTATGTTCACATGTTTTCAGGCACATATCTTTCATACCGAAGTATATGCTGAAATACCTCTAAAACAATAACAATACTCTTCTCATAAACTTCAATGTAAAATACGTGTTGTCAATCACACGACGCGTATTTTACTCTTTTGCGCACGATTGACATGTCAATTCTTTCGGCGTATATGCGCCGTAAAAGAGTGAAGTATAGGAAGCAGAACTCTGCCTCAGGACATTGCGTGTTGTTTTCATATTGAAATTACGCGCTTGTAAGCTTGTTATTTCAACAGCGCAACGATGCATGTAAATAATTCGCCGTCTAAAATTCCCCTTAAAGTCTCCTCGTTAGATTCTGTTCTGTCCTTCACCCCATATACCCAATCCCTTGCCCGCTCCTATCACCTGCACCTCGAGAACATCTCCAGAATCTGTCCTTTTCTCACTGTGGAAACAACCCAGACTCTCATTACTGCTCTTATTCTTTCTCGTCTTGACTACTGTAACTCCCTGCTTATTGGTCTCCCTCTCTGTAAACTCTCCCCTCTCCAAAATGTCCTGAATGCAGCAGCCAGGCTCGTCTTTCTTTCCAACCGCTATACCCTGTGTCAATCACTGCACTGGTTGTCCATTCAGTACAGAATACAACATAAACTCATCACCCTCACCCATAAGGCTCTCCACAGTGCTGCACCCCCCCCCCTACATCTCCTCCCTCATCTCTGTCTACCACCCTAGCCGGTCTCTCCACAGTGCTGCTCCTCCCTATATCTCCTCCCTCATCTCTGTCTACCACCCTACCCGGTCTCCACAGCACTGCACCCTCTACATCTCCTCCCTCATCTCTGTCTACCACCCTATCCGGTCTCTCCACAGCGCTGCACCCTTTACAGCTCCTCCCTCATCTCTGTCTACCACCCTACGCGGTCTCTCCAAAGTGCTGCACCCCTCTACATCTCCTCCCTCAACTCTGTCAACAACACTACCCGGTATCGCCACAGCGCTGCACCCCTACATCTCCTCCCTCATCTCTGTCTAAAAATCTACCCGGTCTCTCCACAGCGCTGCACCATCTACATCTCCTCCCTCATCTCTGTCTACCAACCTACCCGGTTTCCATCCTCTATCTTCCCTATCTCTGCTAACAACCTACCCGTCTCTCCTACCCTCTACATCTCCTCCTTCATCTCTGTCTAAAAATCTACCCGGTCTCTCCACAGCGCTGCACCATCTACATCTCCTCCCTCATCTCTGTCTACCAACCTACCCGGTTTCTCCATATCCCTCTACATCTCCTCCCTCATCTCGGTCTACCATCCTACCCGGTCTCTCTGCTTTGCTGCTGATATTAAATTACATTCCTTAATCATCCGAACCTCCCATGCCCGTCTCCAAGATTTCACACGTGCGGCACCAGTTCTCTGTAACATGTTACCGCGGGCGATCAAGCACATTCACAAAACCCCCATAGTTTTTAAGACGGCCCCGAGAACACCACTTCTCAGTATGGCTAATTGCTAAAACCCCCCACCCCCCCCCCCCCCCCCCCCACACACATACACTATCTAACACACACATTTCTGTCACTCCCTACACTTTGGCACTTATCTATATATAGATGTACTGTCGGTATATAGGAGCACTGTCTGTATATATATGCACTTAAATGAAGGGTGGTTTACATAAAAATTTTATGAACCTGCCACCCAGACACCTATGTCACATGGCTGGACCATTGTAAACCAAGCACTTCTCACCCTTCATCTCACTCATACACCTTAATAGATTGTAAGCTTTTGCGAGCAGGGCCCTCTCACCTTGTGTCTCATCTGTAAGCAGCTTTTCATTGCGCAATGTATGTCTTTTGTCGTATTTAAAACCTCCAAATTGTAAAGTGCTGCGGAATATGTTGGCGCTATATAAAGATTAGTATTATCAGATATTGACCTCATAGGATGTCCTTCTTCAGTGGCTCGGGTAAACTGCTCTCCTATCTCAAAAAATAATTAGTAGAGGTTGTTTTATGTCTCACTAGTCCAGTATTAGAGAGGATGGGACAAGGATTGGAAAGGGCTGTTAAAATTACACAAAAGCTGATGAACAAATCTTTGTTTACCCCAACTTAGGAAGGTCTTAACTTGAAAAAGAAGTTCTCTTCTAATATAGCAGTACCTCCTGAGTCTTATATATTGGGCGCCAAGTATGTTCTTCTTGAGTGTCTAGGGTCAACTGCTCTACTACCTGAAAAAAAAAAAAAAATGTGTGAGTGTGAGATTGTGTCTTGCTAGTCCAGTATTGGAAGAAGATATGACAAAATTAGGTAAGGCTGGCCACATACATTACATAGCTGATAACTAAGTGCTTGTTCAACCAACAGCTACAGAATGTAGCAGAGATAAACTTGACAGATAACTTTCTGTGCCATGATATTGAGTGCATTACCAAAAATTTTTCATGTCTTTTTTTTGTGACCTAAAGCAAAAACACAAAATTTAAATTACAGCTACACTACTTTCCGACTCATCACCATACACATGCATGCTCAACTCTGGAGAGGGCAATGAGTGGAGTGGCTTATTTAATTTTTTTTTTTTTTTTAAACATATTTTATTTGGTTTTTATATATTGTTTTACAACAGGGAAAACCAAATAAAGGGGAATTTATTCCCCAAACAAGAAGAAAGAGCACATTTAAAAAAAGAATGATTATGGTTTTTCCCAACACAAAAGAGTCAGCAACTACACATTTTTAAAGGCAACAACCAATAAATTAATCATTAAGTTTTCTTTTGTAGTCCCCTTAGATTTTTTCCGAAAACTTTAAAATGAAAAGAAGAAATAAAAAAAAAAAAAATAAAATATATAAATGAAAATAAGGGAAAAAGGAAAAAGAAAACAAACGAAAAAAGTGAGTCGATTGTCATTTTGCAAATTGGGGGGAAAATTCTGTGTTGACCCATAACAGGGGAAAACCCTTTTTTTTGCCCAAAAGGAGGATTGGTTCGCCCAGGCAGGGAGAGGGGGGGGTGGGATCCAACCTGTCCCCCCCGGAGGCCACCACAAAACGGGAAGTATTATAAAAAGAGTGGAGGCAAAAATTTAAAAATCGGGGGTCCGCCGGGGTGGGGGGAAGAGGGGAAGGAGGGTCTCCTTTTCAAGAGCTCCCAAAGGGCCTAGTAAGGCCTCCCTCGCAAAACCCCCTTTATCTGAAGGAGGAAAATTAACGGGGACATCTCTTCTTGGGAAATGCGAGAGAAAAAAAGGGGGTTTTTCCATTTTTTAAAAAACCTCCTGTCCCCTTTTCTTTGTGTCGTTTGTTTCCAGTTTGTCTGCAATCAGGTATTCTTCAACTACCACTAACAAGACAGTGGTGGGGTTTGGGTTTCACAGTACAATAAAAGACAGCGTTTTAGCCACCAAAGTTGCTATGGGACAATAAGGGGGACATTTTCACCTGTCGATCATTAGGTTCGCCGTCATGGGGGGGCCTGAAGAGTAAAAAAACAACAGATGAAAGTTTTTGGTTAAATTGACTGCCAGTTTGCGCCATATCAATAAATTTGGTCCAAACAGCTGGTGGGGGGGCATTGCCACAGCCCAGCCACTTTTTAGGCCGGACCCTGGCATTTGGGGCACGAAAGGCTCTACCGGCAATTAGATGAGGGGGGGGGTTAAAACCATAGAAAGCTTTTAAATTTATCTGAAGTGGGTTCCCTCCAATTTCACATACCACTTCCTTACAATTTTACCCAGGCCCACAAAATTTTTGTCGGGGAGATCGGGGTCCCTAGCTTGCGCCCCCACTTCCATAAAGGGACACTCGCTTTTTTCTACCTCTATCCATTTCTCAGGGTGCTAAGATGCCGAGAGGGTGAAGGGGGGAATTTTGGGACCTCACAGGAATCAACCCCTTGGGGGGAATACCCTTGAAAGGATTCTTTTAATTTAAAACTTGAGAAGGAGAGGATTTTAGGCGGCAAAAACGTGGGGCCAAAGGAAGGGGGGTTTTGGTTTCTGATTCGGAAGGGGAAAAAACCCTCTTCTCTCCTCCATGGCATTAAATGTTTCCCATATTTTTTTCACCCCTGTCCCCACATTTAAACAGGGGGGGGCGACCCGGGGAAAATTCTGGGAGTTCCCACAAGGGGAGTCTACGGGAAATCGGAATGGGAGCACAGAAGCTTACGGACATGTTTCCCGTTGCAACGTGTCCTTTACAAAGGGACCCTTAGCTTCAGGGGATTTTTGGAAACTTTGATTTGAGCTTTAGGGGGCCACTGTGCATCAAATCCCTCTCTAGGTCAAAATTTGGGGTATCTGTTCGCCACCCTCCAGTCCGGAAGTGTCTTGTGAGGGACCCAGGTTGAAAAGCGGATGTTCCGGAGGTCAAGCCCCCCTAAGTTCACCGAAACATCATTTTTTTCAGAGCATACGGGTCTCTTCCCTGCCCCGATAAAATAGGAAGGGGGCAGTAACTTGTGATGTCGGGTGGCGCAGTGGGGGGTAAGAATTTCGGAAAAAAATACCATTTAATGGCATGACCCTCTGCCCCAAAGAAAGGGGGGGGGGGCCTTTTCCCTCTACTGAGGTCGTCAGATATCTTTTTATCAAAGGGGGAAATTTAGATTGTATATAGTGCCGGGGGGGTTTTTTTATGCCTAGGGATTTAATTGGGGGATTGCCGACTTGATATCTAATCCCACGCCCGCCCAAATTTTCTTCGGGGGGGGGGCCCCATTTTTCCCGGATTTTACTTTTAGCTAAAATTTCCCACGGGGTTTTGCGGGCGAAAATTTCGCCCCCAATTACGCCTGTGGACGGGCGGGGCGGGGGAGTGAGCGGGGGGGCCGGCACTTTCGCCGGCCTATAGACAATCATGCAGCGCGCGTATACCCGCTAAAAGGGAACAATTTTTGGGGTTTCCCGGAAGAGGAGAAATAACCATATTTCCTATGAAACTGTGAAATTACCGAATGAAGGGCCGTTTTCGGGGCCCCTAAATTTGGGGCCCCTTCGGCGCGTAATTTCGGACCGAAATTCGGCACATTTTTAGCCGTGTGTACATGGCCTAAGAGGCATTAACTTTGTAAACCCCAAATTTTTTTTCCAAGTCCTCTAGAAAAGTAAAATCTTCGGGAAGGTGACTAACCGGGTCAGAGGAAAGAGGGGAAACGTCTGCAAAAAGGGCAATTTTTTTCTGGCCACGGCCCAAAGTTGAAACGTCGAAGAATCTACTCCTCCAGGAACGTGCCCGAGGTTCTAAGGGAAAGCAAAAAATAAGGGGGAAGGGGCAGCCCCGGGGATGCCCTTGAAGAGGAAAACCTTTGGAGAAAAACCTGGGGTGGACCGCGCTGTTTGGGGTTTTATAGAAAGCGAGAGTAAATTTTTAAAGCTACCTCTCACCCCCCTACGGGCAAGAAATTTTCCCCAGCACCCCACCCGGGCATTGTCGAATGCTTTTTCAGCACTACGCAATAATAACGGGGGGTCCGGCGGGGTGGGGAGTCTTTTACCCCTCTCCAGGGCGCCAGAACCTTTCTAAGGTTTTGTACCGGCCCCGCCCCTTAATGAACCTTTTTTGGCGAACCCAAAAGAAAAGAGGAACAGGGATGCTAATCTGCGGCCATGATTTTAGAAAGGGTTTTTGGTCAACTCAATTTAAAGAGATTGGCGATAAAAGATGGGGAAAAGGGGGTCCTTTCCTTTTTTTTGGAAGTACTTTATTAGGTGTTTTTTTGATTCGGGGCCAATAGTCCCCTTCAATATTGAAATTAAAGTATTTATCACAGGGGGAAAGGTTCTATTAGTATTTTAAAAATGTCTCCAGAGAACCCATCTGGGCCTGGGCTTTTTTCCCCTGGGCAATTTAAAGGGGGCCAACTGTACTTCTTGGTGTAATTTCAGCATTTAGGACTTCTAATTGTTCGGGGGACAAAGTGGGGGAGCGATCAATGTCAGAAACTTAAAAGCCTCTTTCCCACGCGAGAGCGGGTTTCTCCGGGGAGAGAGCTTTCAAAAAAAATTTAAGAGATTCATTGGTCGGTGGATCGGAGGGGATCCCTTAGGGGTACGACTGGGGGAAAATTTGGGGTGGGCTTTGGGGCCCCCCCGGGGCAGTCTAGATAACAACCTTCCCCCCTTTTTCCCGGGCAAATAGGGGGGATTTCGGGGGATCGTTGGACATCCCCCCCTGCTCCTAACCCCTAGGTCAAAGACCATCTTGGGGCCTTTCCCCTTCCCTTTTAGCCTCATCCGAGGGATCACAAGAATCTTTATAGGCCCCGCCCCACCCCTTCTGTCGCCGTTTATATTCGTCATTTAGCTTCCGTCTGTAAGCGGAGTCTGTGGGCTATTATGCTTCCCTTAAGAACTGACTTAGCGGTTAGCCCAGAAGAGTGGGGTTATCTGTTGCATGTTCCGCATTAGCAGACGCATTTCCAACCACCATCCACGAACCAGTTCCGAGAATCCTCGTCTTTGCCAAGCAGCACTTAAGGCGAGTAAGAACCGCCAAATGAAATCAGTTCCCCTAGGGAAAGGCGATTCGCTACTTCTAGGTCACAACCGGGGAGTGAATCTGAAATGATAAGTCTGGATATTTTTCAGAGGCAACCAGTTCTTTGTGAAGATCCACTAGAGACTAGTGCTAGAGCCAGACGCGGACCACGACTGTTTAGAAGGTAGAAAAGGAGAATTCTCTATTCGTCAGGGTGAAGATCTTCTGCCACGCATCTCTCATCCCCTGTGGTGTTCAGAATATGTTTTAGTAAACACCTATGTATGACCGTAGCGGGTGTGGTCATGAGGGGTTTACGGTCACTTCCTTTTTCCTATCCAGACTTCATCCAGTACCACATTCATGTCACCACCTACAATTGCGGAAGAGGCTGCGTCTTTTTGAATTATTCTGCCAATTTCACAGAAAAAGGACTTACTTTGGAGTTGGGCCATATACTTAAACAAGCTGATCTGGATTGTCCCCATTATGACTAATTTTCAATCTGCGACCTCTACTACCATCTTGATCAGATTCGTTTGTGGAGGACTACCTGAGGGAAAGTTCTTATGTTTCAGGGTAAATTACTCCTGCCCTTTCCCTCCTTTGCGGGCGAACCAAATACATGACCAACTCAGAGCCTGCGCATCCGGAAGAAATCATCCTTCTCCAGTGCGTCTCCTGGAGGATAGACAATACTGGCGGGACCCTCAGGTGCGTAGTACCCTGACCCTTTTGTTTGGGGAGCGAGCCCCCTTAGCGTTCCATGTACAACCCTCATATGTGGAGTGGAAGGGGGGTTTCACGAAGTGCAAAGCGAATGCGAACTTAAAGGTTCCTGGCTGGTGTAGTCGTGCGTTCCTCAGGGGTGCTCGGGCTCAACTCCGACTAACCACCTTGCGTGCCGATATAGCATCAACTAATAATTCGAGACAACACCAATAATTGTAAGTCAAGCTTGAGTAAAGTAAGGGAAAGGAGAAAAAAAAAGACACTCAATCAAACCTAATAAGGCACGCAGAAGAGCCAGGGGGCTAAGCCAACTCCAGACTCTCCATCGTCGTGAGGGGACACCTCTTTTTTCTGGCACGTGGAGGCCGCCTTAGATTCAGGGCCTAGGAAAACTTATCAGAAACAGAGTAACAGCTCCGTCCAGCCTCCCGCCATAAAGAAGACACAGGGAAAAAAAAAAACAGTGCTTACTTTGCAGAACTACCACCCTCTTGACCATCATAACATGACAAACCGCAAAATCCGTGTCCCTAAACTAGCCCATACAGCGCCACCAACACTTACAGTTGTGGCAACAATAAATGGACCTAAAAAAGAACAGCATTTAAAAGGAAGCAATACTAGTAATAACAATATCACCCACAGTAGTAGCAGGTAACAAGTGTGGGGGGGGGGCCCAGACAAATGCCGCAAGGTTGCAGCGCAGAACTGGGTAACTCACGACCCTGCAGCGTTACTGGACGAGTCCCAAATAACTTCTGGAGAACAACACCAAAAAAAAAAAAAAAAAAATAACAAAATTCTGGAGAACAAAAATTCAAGTCGGGGATAGCGCTGAGGGAGTCGCAGGAGAATCCAAGAGCTCTGTTGAATGGTTCCATGGAGGCGAGAGTGTCTCGGGAGAGAAGAAAGGATATCCGGGTTCCGCTGTTTTTGAGGGGGGTGATCTGAGGGGGGGGAGAGATGGCCTGGCACAATTCCCAGAGGAAACGAAGAATCCCTCTGACCTTCTTTTCGCGAGGTGAAATATATTGCGGAGCGGCGCCTGGCAAAAGCACTTTAGAGTAGCTGGTATACGTAAGGCATGGAAGTCGGATCTTCTTTGAGAATAAGAAGAGCAGAGCCGCTGAACGAGCACGCCGACATTTACGGATACTTCTAGCGAGAAGTCCTCAAAAATTCACATATTATTCTGACCTTCTAGGAGCGGTGAGACTTCATTTTTGCGGTAAGCCCTTGGAGGAGCTCCATCTTATCGATCTCTAGTCAAGATATTTGTGATAACAGTGCGCGCATCTTCTCCCCCCCCCCCCCTCCCCCCCCCCCCCCCCACTCCCCAGCTGATCTCCCACTCTCTGTTAGAGGGGGGTTTAGGGCCGATTGCGGTGCTGCACTTCTCCACTCTCAGCCATGTTTGATGCCCATGCCTGTGGGAGAGCGGTTGCAGAGGTCTTGTAGTTCAATTGTTTTATCTCTCAGATAACCCTACTACTCGCAGATTGCTCCTGCAGAGCTCTCCAAGTCTCTATCCGGTCATAAAGGTATACTTGCATCATGCTGCTGGATGATAGTTTTGCGGTGTAGCGTGTCATTCTCAGACTCCAGTTGAGAGACCCTGTGCTCCAGTTCCCTCCAGTTTTCGCATCATGCGCCAATACGTCGCGTCTGAAGCCTGCCTTAGGGAGGCCTTGCAAGTGTGGCCTCAACAGCAGCTTGGAGATCAGGGCTATATGGCCTGGCCACTTCCAGGGCTAATCGTATTGGTATCTATGCTGGGGCTCCTGAAGTTTACCCTGGGGGGGTGGAAGGAGTCGCTGATGAGAGCTCTGATAGGCAGCTGTTAGGGCCGATGGAGCTGTTAGGGGCCGTGGGAGCTGTAAGGCCGTTGGAGTTATTGAGGGCCAGTGGAGCTGTTAGGGCCGATGGAGTTGATTAGGGCCGGTGGAGCAGTCAGAGGGATCTGGGGCTGTGACGCTGGGCCCGCGTCCTACCAGAAAAGGCACCGTGCGGCGAGCCGCCATCTTGCCTTCGCCTCGTGGGTGTGCGGGCAGGCAGGGAAATGCGTTCCGGGTGGTAGCTGCGGAGGACGAACCTGTCCATACTCCTGCAGCATATATGGCGGGGGTGCGGGCCCTAGCTGTGGAGCCGATCAAGCGCCGCCGGGATGCTGTTGTGCAGCTTGAAGCGGGACGGCCAGCGGAGAGCTCTAGGAGCGCTCACCTCCTCTATGCCAGTCGCCGAACCGAAGTCTCCCTTATTTAATTTTTAACTAAAGTATTTTACATGTTGAAATCCAACTGCTTGATCTTTCTCTCCCTCAACATCTGCTGTCAGGAGGCCCCACACACAATACAGTATCTCACAAGTACATTTTTGTAAATATTGTACTATATCTTTTCATGAAGATATGACGCTGATACAATATAAAGTAGTTAGTGTACGACTTGTATAACAGTGTAAATTTGGTGCCCTCAAAATAACTCGGCACACAGCCCGCAATGTCTAAACCGCTGGCAACAAAAGTGGGTACAACCCTAAGTGAAAATGGACAAATTGTGCCCAATTTGCTCTATTTTTTTACCTTCCAGTGGTTATGTGACTCATTAGTGATAACAATAGTAATCAGTGTGAAATGGGGAGCAGGTGTGTTAAATCAGTAATCAGGGTGTTAATCTCTCTCACAGTATCTCTCATACTGTCCACGAGGAAGTGTCAATCTATGGCCCCTCATGCAAAGAACTTGTCTGAGGATCTGAAAAAAGTGACAACAAAAAACACAAGTACACCCTTAAAATGACCAGAGACAAATAGTGCCCAAAGTGCGTCATATTTTGTGTGGCTACCACATTCTTGCCAGTCCAGCACCTTCATTTTCGTTAGTAAGGCAGTGATCGTCTTGGAGGTGTATTTGGGGACGTTATCATGTTGGATACTACCCTGCGGCCCAGAAGGGAGGGGATCATGACCAGCTTCAGTATGTCAGAGTGCATATTGGCACTCATGGTTCAGTTAATGAACTATAGCTTCCCAAAGCCAGCAGCACTCATGCAGCCCCAAACCATGACACTCCCATCCCCATGCTTGATTGTAGGCAAGGCACACTTGTCTTTGTACTTACTCACCTGGGTCCTGGCCACACATCACTTGACACCATCGGAACCAAAAATTTTACTTGGTCTCATCAGACACAGGACTTGGTTCACAAGAAATCTATGTCTTTTCTAGTCTACTTGTATCTTCAGCAAACTGTTTGTGGGCTTCTCTGTGCATCATCTTTAGAGGGAGGCAGACCAATATTGATGCACTGTGCGGCATATGTATTCTGAGGCACTTCTGAGAAAAGGCTGACCCCGACCCACTTGTAACCTCTGTACTACTATGCACCGCACTACATACATCTATTTTTGTCTCAAATAATCTCTGAAAATGATGCTGAGCACATGCCCTCAACTTCTTTGGTCGACTATGGTGAGGACTGTTCCGAGTGGAATCTGTCTTGTTAAACCGCTGTAAGGTCTTGGCCACCGTGCTGCAGCTCAGTTCTAGGTGTTGTATGTTCTTTATATGTCCTCTGGCCCTCTTTATGTAGAGCAACAAATTATTTTTTCAGATCCTACGAACAGTTTTCTTTGCCTCAATCACCCCCCCCCCCCATATTGGCGCCTTCCAGTGACCATTAATGAGAAAGTGTGAGACGCTGATAACAGCCAAATTTAACAACACCGGCTCCCATTCACACCTGGATACTCTTGTAACACTAAATGATGTCTCACATGACACTGGAGGAAAAAATGGCAAATTGGGCACAATTTGTCCATTTTCACTTAGGGGTGTACTCACTTTTGTTGTCACACAGGGGTGTCCTCACTTTTGTTGCCAGCGGTTTAGACATTGGTGACTTGTGTTGAGTTGATCACATTTTCTGCAGCCTTTTCAGACATATCCATTTGACCCGGGTCACATCTTGGTCGGAGGTTCGGTTTGGAGCTCTGTCGCAGAATCGGCGCTGGATCCGTTACATAACAGACACCAATGGACCCCACTGAATACAATGGGGTGTTTCAGGTTTCCGTAAAGGTTTCTGTCTGTCATTGCTGCACTATTTTTAATATTATTTATGATGGAATCTGCAACAAAGACTCTGAACTGTTTCTCTGACGCAGATGTGACCCCGGCCTGAGAATAACATAACACCGCGTGAAATAAACACAACAACACGTTTGCAAAATCTATCAATGTAACTTTACCAAAACAGAAAAGAATCACAAATATAAAGGGAAACTATCATCATCTTTTTATATTTATACTCACCTTTCAATCTCTCACTACATCACACAGGTACCTGATGGGCCTTATGTATAATAACATTAGGACTGTCTGTGTTACCCATATCAACCAATCAGGGCTCATAGGAGCGCGCGCAATCAGACAGCCATAGCAACCATCCACGAAGCTAACAGCAACCAAAATCAGAGCTCATAGCAACCAATCAAAGCTCATTAGCCCACTAATCAGTGGCCCATAGCAACCAATCAGAGCTCATAGCCACTAATCAGTGCCCATAGCACCCAATCAGAGCCTATAGCAACAGAATCAGAGTTCAACTTTTATTTTTCAACAGCTCTATTTGAAATAAAAGCTGAGCTCAGATTGGTTGCTATGGGCTCTGATTGGTCTCTATGGGCTCTGAACGGTTGCTATAGGCTCTGATTGGTTGCCACGAGCTCTGATTAGTCTCTCTGGGCTCGGATTGGTTGCTACCCTGTTTCCCCAAAAATAAATACACCTCCGGAAAATCCAGACAATTGCATTTGTTAGTTATGAAATTCCAGAGTTTTGGCTACTTTATTCTGATGTCTTTGAGATGAATTCCACATCTACAAATATCAAGTATATTTGATGGTTTTTTTGTTCAACAATAAATGTTGAATTCTATTGTTCATGGGAAAAAAAAACAATCCCCTAAAATTAAGTCTAGCTTCGACTTGTAGGATGCAAACAATTAATATAAAGACACTGTCCCTTTATGTCGGGGAAACAGAGTACGAGCTCTGATCAGGTTCTATGAGCTGAACATGGTCGCCATGAGGCTCTGATTGAGTCGCTATGGGCCTGATTGGTCGCTATGACCTCTGATTGATTGCTATGAGCTCTGATTGGTACTATGAGCTCTGATTGATCGCTAATAGAGCTCTGATTCTGGTTATGCTATGGGCTTCTGATGAGTGTCCCGCTATGGGCTCTGATTTGTTTGCTATGGCTGATTGGTATATGCTATGGCTCTAACGTTTTGTTGCGTTTATGGGTTCTGAATGGTTTGCTATGAACCTCTGATTGGTGTTCTATGTGCTTACTGATTGGTTGTCTATGAGCTCTTATGACGTCGCCATGTTTTTGCATATTGCATTACAACTGGTTAATGGTGATTGCAGATTGTATGGCAAATCTGTGGATGCAGCTTCTGATTGGTCGCTATGGGCTCTGATTGGTCGCATGGGCTCTGACATTGGTTGCTATGAGTACAGGATTGCTGTTATGGGTGCTCTGAGAATGGTTGCGTTGAGCTCTCTAGATTGATTGAGCTATGAGCTCTGATTCGGAAGCTATGAGCTCTGATGATGAATCCTATGCCTCTGTATTGAGTTGCTATTAGGCGATCTGATTGGTAGCATGAGCTCTGATTGAAGCGCTATGAGCTCATGATTGTTTGCTATGGGCTCTGATTGGTTGTTGCGAGGTGGTGTTCCCTGAATGGTTGCGTTGAGCTCTGATTGATTGCAGGTGAGCTCTGAGATTGGTAAGCTATCTGAGGCTCTGATTGATCGCTATGAACCTCTTGATATAGTGTGGTCTTGACTACAGGCTCTGATGGGTTGTTTATGATGGGTTCTTAAATGAGTTGCCTAGTGCTCTGATTGAGTGTCATGGGCTCTGATTGGTTTTGCCTATGAGCTCTGATTGGTCGCTATGAGCTTCTGAGATTGGTCTCTATGGGCTCTGATTAGTCCGCTATGGGCTCTGTAATTTGTTCCAGCTGATGGCACTGATTGGTTGCTATGATTCTGATGGCTTTATGGGGCCGTCTTAATGGTTGCTTTGAGCTCTGATTGGTTGCTATGGGCTCTAATTGGTCGCTCTGGTTGCTATTGGCTCTGATTGGTTGCTGTGAGCTCTGATTGGTTGCGATGAGATCTGATTGGTTGCTATGGACAACAAGGACAGTCTTACTGCTAGAAAGTTTTCATACATAAGGCCCGATATGCTTATCACCTAGCAGTAAATTGTTGAAAACTTCCATATTCTAAGTCTCAGCGCCACGATATGTAATAAACCTACAGTGATATCTTCCCGTTTCCAGCCCCCAAAAATTTTAAAATTTACTTAGGTGCAAACACCACATAAAACTGCAGCAAATTAAGGAAAAAAAATACATCAAATTTGATAACAAAACCTGCTGATTGCCGACACAACCAAAACAGAAAGGCACAAAGTAAAACATTGCAATGATAGCTTCCCTTTAAAAGCTTGATAAATAAAGGCAGAGCAATGACGGCTATTCTCACAGTTTCCACTCATCTATCAGGAATTCATTTTCTTAAATACTAACCTAAAACCAAGGAGCAATCACATCCTAGACACAACAGTATATACAAAATAATACATATCCACTAATACTACTGTAAACATAAACAGGATACAAACATAAAGTCATACAGAAGGGTCAGGTCACTAAGGAATACGTCAGCTTTTCCCTGTGGAGCAGGAACGTCAGGTCTTATCCACGGCTGCCATTGGGAATTTCATGGCCCCATAGAGCCCCCTTCCCCATTATCAGTTCCTAGCTTGCACTCTCCCTGATATTATGACTCACACTGTGCCCCCTTCTGAGTCAATGAATGCATCTGTTAGAGGCAGGTAAGGGTGGCATTGGCCTACCCCTTTTTTTCATTTGACTCCGAACCCTCAGTCCGAACCCACAACAGCGAAGTATATTGCCCTTAAATTGCTTTGCCGACTATCTAATAGTTGACCGTGGAACCTCCAAACTAAAATGGGTATTTAATAACTTCTCCTAATATATGTCATCAAAAAAAGGGGAAGCCTCTGAGAATTACAGCTGACTTAACAAGCCCTTGTTTCCTGACACTATACATTATACACGACCAGCGTTGATCCTGCCGCGCTATGCGTTGTTTGCACTTCTACTATTGATGGCAACGGGAACATGAAGAGCTTTAAGGGACTGGGGAGAAGATCCAGTGTTTTTTGTATTGAGAAATCCACCTGGTTGTAATGTTAATTCATCGAGTAAATATCTGTAGATGCTCCTGGCTCTGTGCACAGCCCCCTTCCCTCTCCCCCTGCATCTCCATATTCTTGAAGGAATGAAAGCACCGCTGCCTGCTGTAGCTTATTTCTCCTCCTGAGCAATATACAGAAGGGAGAAATAAAACGCATACATCGCTTGTGCACAATACAGTATCTCCTCTGTGGATGAGCAAAACAATGTTTGTTCAACTACAGAGACTGAGTATCAGAAGCGTGCAAATGGGAGGTGGAGGATGACCATCAGCAGAGGAAGGTACTTGTTTTTTAAACACAGTAAACAACAACGCTCCCTTTTTTTCAAGGTTTTCCCCCTTTACCCCCAGAGGGAGTAAATCAGCCTTTAGGTAAATGAACTCACTTCTTGCAAAACCCCCTTTAAGGTGGCCAGCTCCCCACCCATCCACCAGTGGAGACCCCAGACCTCCAGACTTTATTTGCTCTATAAGAAATTAGATCAGTTGTGTAAGCGGTCAGTGATATGTTTTACTCCTCCGGCCCACACTTGCAATGAGGGGAACAAAGAACATAATTCAAGATGTTAGTCAGTTGCATATAGTACTACTAAGGGCTAGAAAGTCCTATACTGCAGATCTTGAAATTAAGGGGAACCTGTCCCATTAAACATGCTAGCTGATCTCCTGGCCCTGTGTTCTAGAGCAGGAAGAGCTGAGTAGATTGATATATAGTTTTGTGGGGAAAGACTAAATAGAATTTGTATTTTATCCAGTTAAATCCCTGCTTATTCTGGGTTATGGAGTCCAGTGGGCGGTCTTATCCATGATGGACAGCTATCTCTGTATGCATACTGTTACTAGGAAGGATGTCAATCACTGATAACCACCCACTGGACTCCTTAAAGGGCTTTCTCACTATGGCTACAATTCTCGCAGATCGCATTTTTAAACACCGCGAGTGCATGAGGTCCGGGCTGAATGTTAGGTTCTGTTAAGCAGTGGATAGCTATCAGCTCTGCAATTCCCTAGCTAAATCTATTACAACGTGAAAAGGACTGCAAGAGATTTCATTCTACTAAAAAAATGTACAGAGCGTCCCTCGAGTAGTGAAAAAAAAGTTATTATCAGAGTTAAACAGTCTAATCAGGAAGGGAGATAGAGACGGTAACCTAGAGACACTTGTGTGCACTCAGAGCAGATAAAATCTCTCTTATCTCTTGACTATGGCAATATCAAAAGAGCAATCTATTTGGTAAAAGTCTTCATTTACATTTGAAAGCTAATTATTTTAGTGAAAAATCCCATTTAACCCAGAATAAGGAATATCAATAGGACATGGCATCAATGTCGGATAGATGGCACTCGCACCTATCTCCAAAATTGGCTGCAGAAACACCCAGTTCTGAACAGAGACATGGCCGCGCTTGTGTGGTCATTCTCCATTCATTTCAGTGGGAGTTTCAGGTACAGGTGAGTGGTTGCTTTTAGCTGTACTCGAAACTCCCTTTGAAATGAGTGGAGAGTAACCGCACAAGCTCAGCCACTCTTCCGATTAAAACTGGGAGTTTCTGGGGCCCATTCTGGGGATAGGTGCTATCTCCAGAATGTGCCCCAGAAACTCCCCATTCTGAGCTGAAAAGGCTTTGCGCTTGTGCGCTTCACTCTTCATTCATGTCAATGAGAGTTCCAGGTACAGGTGTGCGGTTGTATTTGGCTTTACTCGGAAATCCTATTAAATGCGAATGAAACTAACCGCTGGGCCACTTTCCAGCTTAGGGATCGGGCACAGTTCTGGGAAAACAACGAGCTCTGGATATGCCATGAATATCAGACAGCACCTATCTCCACAGCGGGCACCAGAAACTCCCCGTTCTAAGCGGATATGTGGCCGCGCTTGTGCAGTCACTCTCCATTCATTTCAATGGGAGTTCCGAATAAATACAGGCAAATGCAACTACTCCCCTGTGCCTGGAACTTCCATTGAAATGAATGGAGAATAATCACACAAGAGCGGCCACGTCTCTGTTCAGAAACAAGGAGCTTAAAGGGCCCGTTCCGGAGATAGATGCAGGTCCCACCTATCTGACATTGATGGTATGTCCTATTGATATGCCATTAATGTCTGTGATGGGACAACCCCCTGTAAGTGTTCCTATGTTTTCTTTAAAGAGCATTTGCCTCTAAAATAGTAAACCGTCTTCAGTTTATCTCTTCAGTCTAAAAAAATTTGGTTGAACTATCAGTGGTAATACCTGTCTAGTTGTCCACTGATACTTCTGTGCTCCAAAATTAGTGTACACCTTGAGGAACTCACCGTTTAGGGTTCTGAAGATGTTTGGTCAAAATCCATGTGTTTACTGTGGTGGTGGCTATATGGGTGGTCATCAAGCTTTAGGCCTCATTAAGAAGGCCGTTACAATGCCCAGTATAGGCAAACCACATTTTGTGCCGAGAACCCCCAGGACAAAGTAGGGAAAGCTTTCCTTTTCAGATGAGATGGTATCCTTTCCTTGATATTTAATACTTTTGCACAGAAGTGTAATATAACCCTCTGAGTGTGGCAAAACAGGAGGGGGACAAATTACATACTTAAAGGGGTTGTCTCACTACAAGGACTCTATGCTTTTTCTTATGTAACGATCTTGCGCAAAAACAAGGTCATGGTGCTTAAAACATCATGTATCATAACAGTGTCCTACCTATTCTGAGATATCCCCTCTTGTATGGGCTGCATCAGCTCCTGTGGTCGCTATAGCTACAGACCTGATTGATCTCTCCTGATATGCTACCATTGCTAGTCACTATAGCTACAGACCTGCTTCCGTACTGCAGCTAGTAGAAGCCAGTAAACACGTGCCCGGAATTCAAAGGAAACCAAGAAAACAGAACTGTGGTAACCATGAATCAATGTAGTGAACACCAACCAGGGGTAGTTTAGGCTTGAACACACACATCTGTGTCAAAGGTTCAGAGGTGAAAACAGAAACAATGGACTTCAATGGAGACCACAGACCCTTTTGATGACAGTGGGTCTATCGGATGTCCGCCGTAATGTCCATTGTTTAGACGGAAAAAATAGCGCAACTTGCTGCACTATTTTTTCGTCATTCCTGACAGATGGACCTTTCTACGAAGGTTCCAAACAGAAAATCCAACACATGTGTGAACCAGGCCTTATGGGGGGTTTTATCACGTTGAGACAAATACTCTTTATGTTAAAGTTATATTACCATCTACTGTAATAATACCGTGTTATATGTTAGGATATAACATAATAGGGGAGGTTCAAACTCTGGGACCTCCACGAATCTGGAGGACAAGGAATCAAATAAACTTTGCCTATTGCCCTGTACAGAGGCGCTCTTGTCCACCCACATAGTGATATGAATTAACTTATAATAACAGGAAAAACCCTCAAAAGTGTGCCTATTGCCATCCAAAAGCTGAGGTCAACATAGTGTTGCCTGGCTGTAGCTGATAGTACCAAAACTTCAACGTATTAGTTCACTCTGAACCAATGACATTATATGACCATAAAGAATCCCATTTGGGCAATATGATAACATAAGGTTGCCCACAATTTGAGCTCTATTGTATGGTAGCTCACTTTTTTTTTTCATAGGGAAATGATGATGTCAACATTTTGACCATGATCCCTTTTTAGCCCCACCCATAAGTATCTAGTATCTTAATGATATTAATAGTCCAAGTTTTTCTATTCCTCTTACATACTCTGGTCACCCACCCAAGTGTTGGGTTTTGGCTGTGATTCTCAGTAAACTTAGTCATCAAGAATTTGTGATATGTTTATCATCGCCTGCTTGTGGTTTGTAGCTTCTTTGTGCTGGTCAGGTTGCGTCCTCATCAGAAGATTGTCCAGCTTTGGTGGCTTCAGTGGAACATCTCTTTGTTGATCCACATCAGGCTGCGGGTCTCGTTGGGCTTACACTCATATTCGATGCTGCTGAAGCTGTTGCCCCATTGGCAATGATCTCTTTTGTGGTAGTTGTAAAACTTCACTTGCCATACCGTCTCAAAGCTTCCAATCTCTTCAAACTGTAAACATAGCCAAAGAGTAAAAGCTTTGATCAGGATTTCTCTAAAATGTGCATACATTTCACAATTAATATTGCACATTAGAAAAAAGGGCAAATCATGCATTATAATATAATATCCAAACTTTTTTGTTAACATCAGAACTGTAGATTCACTCGAAGAGGTCCCAAATATCCTGTGGTATCTCCCATTAGAATGAAGCAATATGTACCATCAAATCTGTTCCCTCTGTTGCCATATGTGTAATTAATAGCATTACCTGCAATCCTGGAAGTGTTCTTTGTTCTCTACCAGACACATTTCGGCGCAGTGCTCCATATTCCTGAACATATCGTCAGCAAATCGGGGGGAGGAGTGAGTCACATTATACGTAGATTTTTTCTTTCTCCACAAACACCGAATTCAATGACCGTATTCACTGTTAGACTGCCCACCACAAGGATCGAGAGTATCCTCCAGAGGGACACTTCGTAGGTCCGACATGTACCCACGTGCATCAGGGCAGGCAGTCTTGCAATCCGTTACATCACGGCGCTTGCGCTGTTTACTACTGCCTGCCGTAGGCCTGACACGGTATTTTCCCACTTCACTCAAGTCCACGGCCCACCCCCTTGGCCTACATGGACGTTAAGTTAACAGTGCAGGTCTGGAGTGTGATATATTGATCACACCGCCTACACTACTGAGAGTCCCCCAGAGACAACCAAACTTGTGTCTCTCGACGTGGTGTGCATCACGAGACGTTCATGTCCCCCCCCCAGCACCGGAACATACATCCCCCACACTAGCTGGTCTGCACAGGTATGAATAGAAGAGAGGTGAGTAACTCTTTTTTTTTTTTTTTTGGGAGGGAGGGACAAAAAAGATGAAAATTTTGTACACAAATAGGAGTACTTTTGTTGTGTTGGGCATTAGAGGGTCATTATTACCACTGGGACACTATGGATGGGGAGTTTGTACAGAGGCGGGAAATGGTAGGGAAGTGCTGGCAAAATGAGGAGTCTAAGATGTCTGTGTCTCAAATTCTGCAGGGATGAGTTATGGCAGTCTGTACCAGAAAAAAGAGAGAGAAAATAACTTGTCAGAGAAGAGAACAACTCATCAGAAAAGATGTCTCCGGTGAGTCTCTGCATGTAGATGTACTGTAATTACTTATCTGTGTGCAAAGCGCATGCCTACAACTGGTATCTACCACTGTATGGTCACTGTATGGCGGTAATATTGGTTGTAGTGTAATTGTTTATATTCAGTAATGGCATCTTTTATTATTCAATCACTATATGGTGGTGATATGTGGTTATAGTGTTGTGGTATTATTCAGTCACTTTGTAGTGGTGATATATGGTTATATTGTAATGGTATTATTTAGTCACTATGCAGTGGTATTATTCAGTCAGTATGTGGTGGTAATATTTGGTCATGGTGTGGTGGTATTATTCAGTCAATATGTGGTGGTGATATGTAGTCATAGTTTAATGGTATTAGTCACTATATAGTGTTGATATGGGGTTAGGTGTAGTGGTATAATTCAGTCACTATGTGGTGGTGATATGTGATCATGGTGTCGTGGTATTATTCAGTCACTATGTAGTGGTGATATGTGGTTATATTGTGATGGTATTATTCTTTCAGTATGTGGTAGTATTATTCAGTCAGTATGTGGTGGTGATATGTGGCATAGTGTGGCAGTACATGGTCTTATTTTTGGTAATAGCCTTGGGATTCTGGTTTTGTGTAGCGATATTATTTTGGGAACTGTATGACCATTATTTAGTGGTTAGTCGTATCGCTCTGATGCTGTGGCGTCCCAGTTTGCTGGAATCTACATGTACTGAGAAGCACATTGCATGTTGTTTACTTCAAATTGCTTCATCCTAGAGAGAGTCACTACAGAATATTCGGGGCCTTCTTTCAGTGAATTTCAGTGTATTATATCTAAAGTTGAATAATGGTAAGTGGAGCAAATACATTGGGTTGCAAATGTCTTCCTATCCCCCCTGAACTGTTCCCCATATTTAAACATTAAAGCCACAAACTTAAATGTATTTTATTGATATTTTACGTGATAGATAAACTCAAAGTAGCAACTATTTGTGTAAGTTTAAAGGAAATGATATGTGCTTGTCCAAATTTTTGCAAGTTAAAAAACTGAAAAGTGTGGGGTGCATATGTACACTCTACATAGAGAAAAAAATAAATTAAAAGTCTAGTAGGACCCTGTTACAAGAGAGCTGTGAATTGGGAGGCTCAGAGTTAGTCCTGTGCATGACCCTTGTACAGTGGGCTTCAATATAAAAGCAGATCTCATAGAAGACTATGTATACCACATTATGGATCTATGATGTGACGATGACGCTTCAGGTCAGATGACTAAATACAAATAAATTGCATTAGTATTTTATTTAGGGAACCCATGAATACCATCTAAATAGATCCAAAATTTGGTGATGATTAAAGGAGTTGCCTAGTGAAAAATTTTTTTTTCTAAGCAATATCTTTCCCACAGTTTGGCACTTTTGTAATGCAGTTTTATTACATCTCCTGTAGGCTCCCTGCAATTCTACACCAGCTGTTTAATGACAGGAAGTTCAGTAATTATATTTCTACACACACACACAGGAAACAACTTTGTGTGGAGCCCAGGAGATCAGGAGACCAAAAGGATTTGGCTTTTTTCAGGGCTGCCTTTAAAGCCCTTTTGTCCTGACTTTGAACATGAGGGAGGAAACAGGGAGCTTGCACTGAGACTGAGCTTTAGATGACAGGACAAAGCACAACCTAGGATCCTGGGGCTTGTAGCTTTACAGGGCAAAGGGCAATGTCCTTCAAATTCTGCTGCTCAGCATTAGGGAAGGGAGGCTACATACAGCAATGATACCAATTTTGTATATCTTTTGTTCTGTTTTAGTACTCTAAAAATTGTTATGTTGCAATGCCATTTTCTATGACCATTTTTTTTTTTCCATTTATGAACCTGAGTGGCGCTCATTTTTTGCAGGCTGACATATAGGGCGACATGTCCCATTAGGGCTACTCCATTTTTTTTGTGTATTTTGCACCAGAAAATCTGTTGACACTATATTCCCTTTTAAAATTAACTGTTGTACACCAAAACTAGGTGCATTTGACACTTGTGAATGCGCCTAAAGTAGGCGCATCACATATACTAGCAATGAGATGCTATGCGCCTTCTTTTTGGTATATGGCAAAATTAGGCGCATTAAATATGCTATACAAGGAACACCACACACCAGATTTTTGGCAGGTTTATTTATTTAGGCGCATTATACACTCATTTAATGTGCCTTAAAACTGACGTGGAAGCAGCTCTTTTCTGACATGTTGCCCATAGTTTTTATTGATACCGTTTTGGTATAGATGTAACTTTTAAATCACTTTTTATCCCCATTTTTTGGGGGATATGAAATGACCCCATAAAAACAATTTTGGCTTTGGAATTTTATTTTCTTCTACAGTGTTCAGTGTAAGGGATAAACAGGGCTGTTCCTAGGGGCGGGCGGGGCGGGCGGTCGCCCGGGGCGCCGCGGCTCCGCTCACCTGAGGGGGGCGCTGCGGCCGCTTGCCCCGCCCGCCCTGGGAATCGCCCCTGACTCTGCGCGACTGTCTTATAACAGTCGCGCAGAGCCAGCAGCTGCGGGGAGGACGCGGGTCGGCTCGTTCCCGTCCTGACTCCTCCCCTGTATCAGCGTCACAGGGGGCCACAGTTTTCACCGCCCCCCCTGCGCGCTGGATCTCCCACCTGGCAGCCTGCCGGGGGAAATCCCTGGGAGCTGCGTGCAGTGTAAGCGGCGTGGGTGACGTCACCCGCTTACACTGCTTGAGCTCCCATTGTCACCCGCTCCGGGAGGGGGACCGCGGACCCAGGTGAGTATTTTTTTGATTTTATTTTTAGTTACGGGGCACACTGGCTACAGGGGCCATCCTGGCTACGGGGGGGCATCACCTGGTAAAGGGGGGCACCTGGCTAATGGGGGGCTCACGGTAATGGGGGCACCCTGGCAATGGGGGGCATCACTTGCTACAAGGGGGATCACTGGCTACATGGGGGCAATGGCTAAAAGGGGGGGGAATCACTGGCTGTAAGGGGGCATCACGGGCTACAGGGGGGGCATCACGGGCTACAAGGGGGGCATCACTGGCTACGGGGGGCACCACGGGTACGGGGGCACCACTGGTACAGGGACCCCACGGGCTACAAGGGGGGCATCAGGGGTTAATGGGGGGCATCACGGCACAGGAGGGCATCACTGGCAAAAGGGAGGCATCATGTTTTACGGGGGCAAACTGGCACAAGGGGGGCATTAGGGTAAGGGGGCATCATGAATACAAGGGGGCATCATGTTTGGGGGGGCATCGTGGCTACAGAGGAGCATCACTGGGTACAGGGGGCATCACTGCTTAGGGGGGCAATATGGTACAAGGGGGAGCATTAGGGAAAAGGGGGCCCCGGGCTACAAGAGGGGCCTCACGGGCACAGGGGCCTAGGGTAACAGGGGGGCATCACTGGCAAAGGGGGGGCATCGGGGCTACGGGGGGGCATCAGGGGCTAAAAGGGGGGCATCAGGGCTACAGGGGGACATCACTGGCTACAAGGGGGCATCACTAGCTCAAAGGGGGGCATCCTGGACAGGGGGCATCATGGCTACGGGGGGGAGCACGCTTAGGGGGGCAATATGGTTTCAAGGGGGGGTTTATGGCTACAAGGGGGCACTACTGGTACAAGGGGGGGGCACTACTGGCTAAAAGGGGCTTCACTGGTTTACGGGGGGCTTCCCTGGACGGGGGGGCATTACTGGCTGCGGGGGGCATCACGGGCTACGGGGGGGGTTCATGGCGCGGGGGGCACTATGGCGCAGGGCATCCTGGTCGGGGGCTTTCACGGCTGAGGGGGCACATGGATACAGGGGTCATTCACTACTGCAGGGGGGGCACCCATGGCTAGGGGGGGGGCCTTTTGGGCGTAGGGGGCATGTACGGGCTGCGGGGGGGAATCATTGGCTACAGGGGGCCCCACGGGTAAGGGACCCCCACGGGCACAGGGGACACCAGGGCACAAGGGGGGCATCACGGGTTTTACATGGGGGGCATAATGGCTACAGGGGGCATCACTGGCTACATGGGGGGCAGCACTGCTTACGGGGGCAATACTGGCTACAAGCGGGGGCATCTACTGGCTACAAGAGGGGGCATCACTGGCTACAAGGGGGGGCATCTACTGGCTACAAGGGGCTTCACTGGCTACAGGGGGCTTCACTGGCTACAGGGGGGCATCAAACGGGCGCGGGGGGCATCACTGGCTACAGGGGGGTTTCACGGGCGCGGGGGGCATTCTGGCTGCAGGGGCATCCGGGGAAGGGGGGCATTCATGGCTGCGGGGGGCATTCCGGATACGGGGTCATTCACTAGCTGCGGGGGGGGCTCTGGTACAGGGGGCCTCATTGGCTGTAGGGGCATGAAAAGGTGCGGGGGGGAATCATGGCTACAGGGGGGATCACTGGTACAGGGAGGCATCTTCTGGCTACGGGGGGGCATTTTGGCTACAGGGGGCTCACTGGACAGGGGCTACTACCTGGCTATAGGGGATCACGGCTACAAAGGGAGCTCACTGCTACAAGAGGGGGCATCTACTGGTAAAGGGGGGCTCACGGGTACAGGGGGCTTCACGGGGCTACGGGGGGGGCTTCACTGGTGCGGGGGGTGCATTCATGGCTGCGGGGGGGGCACACTGGCTACAGGGGGGATCTTCGGGCTACGGGGGCATCATTGGCTCAGGGGCTACTACCTGGCTATGGGGGCATCACTGGTACAAGAGGGGACATCACGGGTTAAAGGGGGGGCCCTACTACTACAAGGGGGGCACCTAGGTACAAGGGGGGCTTCACTGGCTACAGGGGGCTTCACTGGCTACAGGGGGCTTTAAATTCCCGGGGGGCATATAGACAGGGGGGATCACGGGGCTACATGGGGTCCTGGTACGGGGGGGCCTTTTGGGCTCGGGGGGGCCTCTTAGCTGCGGGGGGCAATCACTGGCACAGGGGGCATCTTCGGTACGGGGCGATTTCTGGCTACAGGGGGGGCATCTTTGGTACGGGGGCATTTTTCGGCTACAGGGGCATAAATGGTACGGGGGGCATCTTCTGGCACAGGGGGCATCACTGGTACGGGGGGCTTTTACAGGGCTACCATATGAGGTGCTATAATGGGGAGTTTACATAGAGATGGGAATTTGGGTAGAGAAGTCTGAAAAATTTAAAGGGTCTTAAGAAAAGTGTTTTGTAAATTTTACAGTGAAGGTCGGGGTAGTCGTCATGGCGTCTGGGACAGATGGAAAGAAGAAGAAGGGGAAAGGAAACAACCTTCAGAGAGTCTCCGTGAGTACTAGTTTAAACTTTACTGTAACCATTTATATGTCTGCAGAGCCTGTGCAGCGGGAATCCTCCTGTAGGTCACTGTACCCCCGGTATTATTGGTTGTATTTAAAATGGTTTATACTCGGAAAAGGTCATTTGTATTACTCTTCACTTTTGGGTGGGATTATGTGGTTTGGGGGGGGTGGTATTATTCGGGTCACTGTGTGTTGATGATATGGGGTCTTGGGATTATGGTTTTTGTGTAGAAGGTTATTTGGAAAAACTGTATGACTTTTTTATAGTTTTATACATAGACATTGTGGTAAAGTTTTTTTGTTATTTTTGGCTTTGGGTGATGGTGAGCAAGTGGCGCATAGGGCGCAGGGAGGGGAGGGGGGGGGGCAAAATTTTTTTCACCTCGCCCCGAGGAAAAAATTTTGCCTAGGAATTTCCCGGGGATAAAAATTTATATTTTTAAAATTTGGACTTTTACAAAAGTGACAATACTAATTATGTGATTAAGGTGATTTACTTTTAATAATTTTTTTTTTTAATTTAAACTTTTTTTTAAATCTTATTTTAACACTTAGTCCCCCGACGGTACTTGACCACAGGTGTACGATATGTAATATATAGGCAGTAAAATTGCACTGCCATTAAAAGGGTTTTTTATTTATTACCTAATACCCTGTATATGGCAGGGTGTTATAGGTGTACATACATGGAAGCTACAGAAGCCTACATGAGGCAACTGATCGTCACCCTGCAATTACCTTGAGGGGGCAATCGGAGGTAGGAACAGTGCGCTGTGGCCACGGTCGCCACAGTGCCTAAAGTATTAACAGCAGGGATCTGAGCCGGCTCTGTTTCTTGCTGTTAGCAGTAGTTGCTGGCTGTAATGAACAGCTGCCGCATACTGTGGTAGTCGCACGTGAGCTCTTTTCCCTAACCCTTACGGCTTTTAAGTTCAGGGCATCCGAGTTGGGAAGGGTAAGTACCTGAACTAGTTCTTGACTGCTGAGTATCTTAAAATATCTTGTATAGAAGAATGACACAGAATCAGCACATCATATTAGCACAGCAATTTTATCTCCGAGTTTCACACATGACATATGGAGACTAACAAATCCCTCGTTTCTAATTAAGCTAAAAAAGTCCCAGATGGTGAGAAGTTGGCCGTATTTATATGTGTTTGACAGCTGTGAACATGCACAGTGAATAACAATTTCTAGAAGCTTTATGTATCCTGTTGATGTAAATAGTTTATCTAGAAATGTAATTCTAATGAAATTCACTATTTTTTTTTCATGTAAATTTAATTCATGGGAATCAGAGACTGAATTGTGAAAATCTTTTATTAAGTCCCATTCATGACTAAGTACATTTTTATTTATGTAATACATGCAGGTTTTAAAGTTATTATGCTTTCTCACACTCGGTTGTTTAACATTTTTTTATGTTTTTTTTTTCCATGATACATAAAGCTCTATTTTGACCTGGCCTTTTTTAAAACTACTTTTTTTACTATTTCCCGAGCTTCCCGGGCTTTATTTAAACTGTTTGAAGCTTGTTGTCTGCACCAAATACAGCTCTGTGTCAAGCCCAGGAGATCAGGTGAACAAAGGGGTGTGACCTTTTCAGAATAGTTTTTGAAATCACACCCCTTTGGTCCTGTCCTCAACATAAGAGAAGAAACAAGGGGGTGCACTAAAAGTAAGGTTAGGAGGGAGGAATATACTTTTTGTTTTAATATATATATATATTAAATGTAATACAATACTTCAAATACCCATGGATAGGTCAGATGGGCCAACAAAATACTAGTAGGGATACTCAAAGGGATGTATAAAGGGATAAGTACACAATAAATTGATCACAAATAATAAAATAAGGAAACTGTACCAAAAAAACTTTTGTAGACCACGGTTGTTTCTCCTTAGTTGTTCCAAATTTTCTCCGAGTGGACAAGGGAACGTACCCAAAAAATTGTTCAAGTAAGGATGGGAGCAGATCTCTTTCTAAAATGTGTCTAACGATCAACTGCCTAGAAGTGTAGTGTCCGCTCTGAAAAGGGCGCCCCACTTCTTGAAAGTAAACTCTCAAAAAATCTTTAATTAACTCTAGAAGTGAGGGTTTGTGAAAGGGACTGTCAAATGGAATGGCCTGCAGAAACGCCTAGGATGATAAGTGTGTCCAAGTCAATCAAAAAAATGATAGATGGGGGCACCACCCCTGGGAATATGCCCTTAGTATCTTTGATTTTTTACATTTTGTTTCACTTCTAGGGTACATTAGAGATCTTTTGAGGGTTTAACCTCCGGCTGCCCATGCTTATAGGCAGGTTAATGTTAGGTATATATAAGGGATAGTTTAGTCCACCATTGGCTCATTTTATACAAGTGTGTTGTACTGTTGCATCGCCCATTCTAGAGTCATGTAGAACAACTAATGGGGCAAGTTATAAAAACTTACAAAGAAATCAGCTCAACAGTCCCAAAGATGCACGGAATAGTCGGAGTTAACCAAGCAAGTTAGGAATTTGCAGAAAATCCAACATCCTCCATAAAAACAGGATTTTATTTCACATCTAAAACATAGCAAAGTAACAAACGCATAGCTATGACTAAGGGCACCCGATGCCTGAAACGCGTAAGCGTCTGTGTTTGTTACTTTGCTATGTTTTAGATGTGAAATAAAATCCTGTTTTTTTGGAGGACGCTGGATTTTCTACAAATTTCTAACTTCAACAGAGCATGTTAGGCTATGTTCCCACAATTTGGATGCTGACTCTGGGACGGATTCGGTGCTGAATCTGCCTCAGAATCTGCATCCAATTCGACTGTATTCTGACTTACACTATACCTTATGGAAGATCAGTGTGGTGGTTCACATGATGTGGACTTTCATTGGCGATAACATTTTCAGAGCCCACAAAGAATTAACACGTGAGGTGTTGTCCGCACCTCCCATAGTAGAATATAGCAGGGCAGAAAATCTGCCTAAAAAATCAGCGTCGTATTCTCGTAGGAATTCTGATCTTACAAACGCGGAATTTCCGGCGAATATACGACACTGATTCAGCGCCTGAATCTGTCGTATAAATGTATCCCAAAAGGTTTACTTTGCTCGTTTTTTTTTATTTTTTTACCATTTCTGTGCTGCATCCCTTTTTTACACCCTTTTTATACCCATTGTACTTTGTTAGCCCATCAGACTGTGGTTATGTAGCTGACCCTAAGGAGCATGACTGGGCAGTAAGGACCCCCTGATTGTGTGAAGAGAGGTTTTGGGTTTTTTCCTAGTCCTGCCAAAGAGGTAGCAGGTTTGGGCTCAGGTGCCCCAAGCGGTATTGGGGTGAACTTGAGAACTGCTGTCATTACAAACTTCTGATGAAGATAGTGTGGTTGCTGGGTCCAAACAGGGGTCTTTTGTGAGACCCAAAATATGGAAGACACTGCTCAGTGGGCCCAATGCCAAGGTACTCTGTGTATGGGAGAAGGCTATGAGGCAGGATAGTGCTGGTGTTGGAGTTATCAGTAGTACTCCTGTGAATGTCAGCATGCAGACTGAAGGTGGTGACAGCCTGGCCCTAGAGCGTACATATGTCAGGCCACCTGTAGTAAGTGGCAGTAAACGGTCTGTTGCCGATTATGAGGTGAGCCCACGGCTGAGCTGTTTTTAGACAATGTAGTCTCTTCCCCTGACGATGTAGAGGGAGTGTTGCCCGTAGCAACAGGTGCTAAGGAGGAAAAGATAGATGGGGAATGTAGGGGTGACTTTGATGCTGTCCAGCCGAAATCAGGCTATATGTCCATGGTGTTATGGAACAGAAGGGGGAAAAGGGTTTTCCTGGAGAAAAGTGGCGTGCTTCCCCAGAGAAACCAGGCGCAACATAAGCTGGGTGAGACGGATTTCCTCTGTAAGAGCTTTGACCCCGGAGGAGGGTTGTGCAAGGTGAAAAAGACCTACGGCCTTATTCAGAGGGGGAGGGTATGTGACAGACCGGCTACAGGTAGTTGCCGGTTGCTGCCACTAGATGGAGATATACCAGAGTGGTATATACAACATGCCACCAAGGATACCTGGCCTTGGTGGGATAAGAGCCAGCTGTATGTTTTGTCAGCCACTCTAAGTGGTTGGCAACTATATAGGAGTAGTTTGGCTTTTCAGCCGTTCCTGGGTTGGCTCTTATTGGGAGTAGACAATGCTTTGGGTGGGCGTCTACTCCCCATGTTCCAGGCCACATTTTGGATAGGGCGGGGGCCCCTATAAAAAGCCAGGGCCTTCAGTTGTTCGGGGGCGTGGTTGCAGCGGGCAGGCAGCAGAGGACTGAGGAGAAGGGCTCTTCCCCCAAAGGCCTTTGGAAAAGCGGGAAACCCATGGGGGGACTGGGTGGTTATTGTTTGTGGCGGGAATGGGGCCCGGGTCATGTTAGAGGGGTTGTCTACACACAGTTTAGTCGGGGCCAGAGGGCTGGGGTTTTTTCGTTTATATTTAGTTTTGTATTCAATTAAAATAAAGCGGGTTGGGGCCCAGTTTTAAATAAAAAGCCGGTGTCTAAGTGCCATTCCTTTTTAAAAGGGGGCGACCGGAAAAATTTCCCCCCAGGACGGCCCAGGAGGGCGCCCCGACGCAAGCAAGGCGTCACTATATATATTATATATATATATAAATTATTTATATTTTTAAATTTTTTAAATAAAAACATAAAAATATATGGTTATTTTTTAAAAATAAGGTTGGTTTAAGTAGATATGTTATTTTAAAGTGCTCTATTACTTTTTTTAGTGTTTTCTGTGATTTGAGAGAAGAAGATAGTCAAAGCGCAGCAAAGGATCTTACAGTTTGTTGTTTTACAAGACAAAGGGAGACCGCTTATAAAAAGAAAATGCTGCTGCTCGGCTGGAGAGAAGGGAGGCTACAGAAACCATAGGAAAAGCTGACAAGTGAAAGGACTATAAACACGGTGACAGTTCATATCCTGGGGGAAGAGTTTCTTTTTAATAACTGTAAACAATTCGGGTTGATCAGTTCACCTTTGCAAAAAATGAAGTATTTCAGATGGAATATGGCCTCATTCATGTCAATGTGTTATTATGAGAATAAAGCTGCCTCGATTTGTTGGAATATTTCCAAATCTTCAAACATTCAGGCTCTTGCCAAATGTTCTCTTTCCTATTAAATATCCGTTACTCCAGTACTACTAGTCCTCATCCTGCATCTGCTAAAATTAATTGACAGGAAGCATAAAACATGTACTGTCGGCATATGGAATGTGAGTCCAAACAGGCAACCGTACAGAGAGAAATATTACAATGTCAGGTTCTCTGATATTTTCAAAAATCCTGGCACAGGCCAGGACTTCTATAAAACAGAAATGCACCTGGTGGTCCCTTTCTACAGTTGTGCTTTTCCCACCTCCCAGAGCTCTGGTGTTCCATCCTGGTCCCCCAGTAGTGATGTCCCGTAGACCACTCATGTGACCTGGCAGCCACCTTTTGGTTTTTAGAATCACTGCCTTAAGCGATTCCATATGTATATAAGCAGCACAACCGGAGTGGGGATTATGATGCAGGAATTTTATTACAATGTCCAAAATCAAAGACACACCACTGATGGACTGATCAAAGTCAAATTCCATTGTTATATACAAAAGTGTCAAATGCAATGTTTTGGGTCAGTGAGACCCTTCTTCAGGCCAAAAAAGCCCCAAAAAGGTGTCTTATTTAGGAGCATCAGATGTAGGACCAGACTAATAAATGCAAATGAGTCCAAAATAGAGGAACATGTAAGGAGGGAAAAATTATCCATAGTTACATAGTTTGTAACGCCGAAAAAAGACAAGATCTCTATATTGACCTTTAATGTATCCAATAGATATATATATAAAAAGTCCAACCTTATGTATAAAACTTAACTTTAAAAGTTTTAAAAGATATAAACCGGGGTCAGGGTATGATTTTGGTGACTATTCTCTATCCCTTTTTTTCCCCTCACCCAGTTTTCCCTTAGCGGGGGAAACCCACCCCGCAAAGGGCGACTCCACAGACTTTACCTGGTGCACTGTATACACAATCCCTATAGTGGGATCAAAAGAGTGTAGACGAATTAACATCTGCTCCTTTTTGGGACTTTTTTGGCCTAAAGAAAGATCCCACTGACCTTAAACACTGCATTTGACACTTCTATATGTAAAGATGGAATGGGTTTTACTTTTTTAAATCATCCGCAAAAAATTTCTTTGATTTTGGACATTGTAATAAAAGCTTCCCTGCTTCATAATCCCCACTCTTTGGTTGTGCTGCTTATGTACTCTGCTATATGGACCTGCTGTATGGCACGTGATCGTTAACACCACTGATTGGCTGCCAGGTCACATGAGTGATTTTATTATTAGTATTATTATTTATTTTAGAGCGCCCTTGGGTCCAGAGCGCTGTACAATCGGGTTCTCTGATATTTTCAAAAATCCTGGCACAGGACAGGACATCTATAAAATAAAAATGCGCCTGGTTTGGTCACCTTTTAAAATTTTCTACATAGGTCAAAAAAGTACAAAAAATGACAAATAATAAATAAAACTGGTACAAAAAGGGGAGAGGTCCCTGCCACAAGGGGTTTCATTACAAGGGGAAAGGGGCAAAGAGACAGAAGGTGAGGGGGAAAAGAGGTTGGGGGGAGTAGTAGCAATGGGGGTTTTGTTGGTTATAGGGAATCCGAAAAGATGGGGGTTTTTTAGGGTTTCTTTTGAGGCTGGTGAGAGTGGGGCAGAGTCTGATGTGTTGGGGCAGTGGTTCCCGATATGAGGAAAAACACGGGGGGAAGTCTTGGAGACTTATGTGAGGGCTGATAAAAGGAAAGAGGAAAAAAAGTCCTTTTAGGACGGAGACGCATGAGGGGAGAATTGGGGATTAAGGCAGAGAGGTATGGAGGAGAGAGGTTATGGAGAGCCTTGTAGGTCAGGGTTACTAACTTGAACTGGATACGCTGGGCAATAGGTAGCCAGTGAAGGAATTGGCAGATGGGAGAGGCAGAAGAGTAGCAAGAAGAGAGGTGACTCAGACGGGCAGCAGAGTTAAGGATGGATTGGAGGGGAGCAAGGGTGCTAGACAGGAGGCCACAGAGAAGGATATTTCAATAGTCTATGCGTGAGATGACGAGGGCGTGCACAATCATTTTTGTGTTTCCAAGGTTAAGGAATGAGCGGATACGGGAGATATTTTTCAGGTGGAGGCGGCAGGCAGAGGTGAGGATATGGATGTGCGGTTTGAAGGACAGATTGGAGTCAAAGGTTATCCCAAGGCAGCAATCTACGGTTGTGCTGCTTATTTGCTATTCTCTATGGATACTGATTCCTTGGGGTGGTGATCAGCCCTTGAGTGAACCTGCACCCATATTCCGTGAAGTATTGACAGGATTTATGCTGCCTGATCCAAACCTCTTGAGATACATGCAAGACTTGGAGGCCTGAGAGGTCCAAGTCCCTTTCCTAACCTAAAAGATGAGGAACCCATAACAATTTGAAATCATAAAAAAGATGCAATCTTTTGGTCACGTACCTGGATCATGACTTGAAGTGGTTGCCTCTCCCCACTTTTGGTGTGGGTCACCCCCTCCGTATCATAGAAGGCAGTGTAACAAGCCATGTGAGGGTCTCTGGATTTCTCTTCTAGGGGAATGACCAACCCTCCTAAATTGATAGTGCTGAAAGAGATATCATAAAATTGGTCAACAAACAATTACAAGCAATGATTAAAATTGTTCCAATCTGACCAAGAAGTATGGTAAAAACAGACATTTTGTTATTGATTATAAGAGATATTTAAAGGGGTTGTCCAGGACCCTAAAATGATCTGTAAAGGGATGTTCTGTGACCAACAAAAGCTTGTGTAAGTCCATCGGAGCATGGTAAAAAATAGAAGAATAAAAACTTAGCTTGTAAACCCTTTTATTCCATCTTTCCAGCCGTCATGGTGATCCCAGCAGATGACTTCCCTTTTCATGTGACCCTAGAGCCAATCACAGGCGTGTGATTGGCTCCAGGGTATACAATACACAAAGAGAGAGAGAGATGGCGCTCCTCTGGTGAAGTGTGCCTGGAATAGGTGAATAATTCAAAAAGGTAAGTAAGCCATTCACCTTATAGGGTTGTGCAATGTACAGAGGCACAACTCGCTTAAAGGGGTGTTCTCCCCATGCTGTTTCACATAGCCTGCTCGTCACAGCCAACTTCAGGCCCCCACTTCCTGTTCTGGCTATTTTATAGCAGTGATTGGCATATCAGCTCTGCCGTTCCTAGCTGAGCCTGTTACAGTGACGTAAGCGCAAGAGGTTTGTAAACTGTATTGCACAAGGCTACAGAGCTCTGATGGGTTAAAGTTTGTCAGTAATATAGATAAACAAGCGCCTGTGCTTAAGATAACACTCATCTGGGAGTGAGTCACCATGGTCGGACAGGGCTGTTGGAGCAATGAGTGAAGCTTGCATAAACCTCTTAAAGGGGTTTTGCCACGATCTCATTTCATACCTCCTGTATCCAGCTCTTCAGCTCTGTGTGCTCAGAAGGAGGCGTGTGTGATTTGTTTGAATTCCATATCATGTGACCTAGCAGGATGACATCACCAGGCCTTTCCTCTCTCTAGCCAAAGAAAGGTCTGTTTATGTAAAGAGCTGTGAGTAGTTACAATGTAGCTCAGAGGTAAAGCTTTTGCCTCACAGCACAAAGGTCCTAGGTTCAAATCCCTGCAGGAGCCAAACCTGTACATTTTATTTCTCTTTATCAATGCACAGACCTCATTGAGGTTTCTTTTTAAAATTTATTTGCACTGTTTGACTAATTACTAAGGAGTACAGAGTATGGGAGTAGAATGACAGCATCTGGGGTTTGAACTCTCAGTAGCTGCCTGAGCGGTGATATCTGAGCATGTGCGACCAGGACCGATGATCTCACAGCCCTGGTCGTATCCCCTGGAGACGAGCTGTAAACAATGGATCAATAAAGGTGCTTCTAAGACCAACACTGTGCAGAATTTTTAATAATGATGAATGGTAAAAATGTTTATTATTTAATTTACTAACTTCCCACGTCAATTTTACTTTGTGGCAAAACACCTTTAAACATAACAAAATCAGAACAGCGATGTATTTGGTAATAGTCTTTATTTACATTTGCCTACATGTTTAAAGCCAATCATTGTAGTGAGAATACCCCTTGAAGTGTTTAATATTCGCAGGTTATCAGCAGCATTTGCTGGTGTACTCCGAGCAACAGACGACCAGGTCGGAAACAGCAGAAGAAGCCTCAGGAAAAATCAGGTGCCTCAGCGCTTGCTTGCTACAGAAGAATTATCAAGGTTCACATGATAAATGAACAAGAAAGTCATCTGCCAGAATCTCTTGGGCGTAACCGAGTCGGAATGGAATAGTTTAAAAGTGGTTTGGGTTTAATTTGTTAAATTTTATTTTATAAAGGACGAACGAGCTGTAGTTAGTTATGGAACACCCCTTTAAGTATGGTCAGACTGAGGTAGAATACTCCCCTGCCTTTTTTGCCCCCTGCTTCTGCTCTGAAGCACCCTAAGATCTGCTCCTCTGCACTTCCAAGGTCTCGTCTCGCCAAATAGGTGCTCGGACTCCATTGTGAGTATATGGAGCGCGAGCGTCTCCTAAATATTGGGGCAAGAACTTGGAAGTGCAGAGAATCAGATCTCCGGATGCTTCAGAGCAGCAGCAGCGCCGGACAGGGAGGAGAGTACACATTTTTAATCTATTTTTCCTCAGCCTGGCCATATCTAAGGATCACTTTACTGCGGCAAACTGGCCCAGTCACTTTCTTTTCCAGGGTTTGGACCCCAATAGATACTCTGGCCCTGGGGTAAAATGCACAATAAGATGGAACAGGGTCATAATAATCCTATCCGTGTGAACAGCAGCATGTGGTTCCCAGCAACTGCACACAATCAATACTAGATCTTACAACCCATTAGGTCCCCAGCCTGCTGACAGGTGGGACCACACTGATCCTAATTTCTATAGAAACTGAAAACAGCCCTCCTGAAGTGTGTAGTGCTTCAATGTTATTTGAGACTGACCAGGGGCGCAGCTATAGGGGGTGAAGAGGTAGCAGTCGCTACCGGGCCCTGCAGCCAGAAGGGGCCCAAAAGCCCTTCTGTGACATAAGAAGACACCAGTATTGTAAATGGCACATGGTAGTTGGAGGCCCCTATTTCACTTTTTGCACCAGGGCCCAGGAGCTTCAAGTTACACCCCTGAGACTGACCTACGAATCAATCAGGGCTGTAGCACAATACAGGACTGATGCTACTGATCATGTGGATATGCATTGGCCATGGTTGTAGGACCTGGCCGAGGCATCACTGTTTGCTAATGATGAGATCACGGGATTTATTCGGGGTCTTGGCAAATTTAACCTTGAAAAAACAAAACTTAAAGGGGTTGTCTCACTTTAGACAATAATGGGACATCGCTAGGCAGTGGTGTAGCTATAGGGGGGTGCAGAGGTAGCAGTCACTACTGGGCTCTGCAGCCTGAGGGGACCCCAAAAGCCCTTCTGGCACCAGCATTGTAAGTGGCACATGGTAGCTGGGGGACCCATTTCACTTTTTGTGCTAGGGCCCAACAGCTTCAAGTTACGCCTCTGTTGCTAGGATATGAAGTGAAGGTTGCACGGATCCATAAGGTAAGTGGAAAGCCGAGCAGAAAAATTATCCAGCAATGCTTAAGAATAAAATAGGCTCCTTTATTAAACAAAAACTTAAAAACTTGGTATTATGAACAAGACAAACAACGCTGATGCATTTCGAACAGTGAGCTCTTAGTCACAGCGGGATTAACAATTGCTGGATAATTGTTCCCTTATATTCAATATGCCTTCATTGTCTTATAGGTTCGGGTCTTACCCATAGTTGCCAACTTTTGAAAATGAAAAAGCAGGAGACACTAGTGGGCGGCGCGCTTAGCGCCGCGGCAAAAATTTGCATGACCACGCCCATCTTGCCGGTATGCCACGCCCCTTCAAAAAGCCACACCTACTCCACCTAACTGCATAACGGCTTTGGAAGAAAGCCAGGTAGATGCCCTTATAGCCAGGTAGTAACCCCCCCATAACCAGATAGTGCCCCTTACAGGCAGGTAGATGCCCCCTTGTAGCCAAATAGATGCCCTCTCTGTAGCCAGGTAGAGCCATATTTGTAGCCAGGTAGATGCCCCCCTTTGTTAGCCAGGTAGATGCCCCCCTTTGTTAGCCAGGTAGATGCCCCCCTTTGTTAGCCAGGTAGTGCCCCCTCTGTTGGCCAGGTAGTGCCCCCTCTGTTGGCCAGGTAGTGCCCCCTCTGTTGGCCAGGTAGTGCCCCCATTGTTTGCCAGGTAGTGCCCCCATTGTTAGCCAGGTAGATGCCCCCATTGTTAGCCAGGTAGTGCCCCCTTTAGTAGCCAGGTAGTGCCCCCATTGTTTGCCAGGTAGTGCCCCCATTGTTAGCCAGGTAGTGCCTCCATTGTTAGCCAGGTAGTGCCTCCATTGTTAGCCAGGTAGTGCCCCCATTGTTAGCCAGGTAGTGCCCCCATTGTTAGCCAGGTAGACCCCCCATTGTAGCCAGACAGTGCCCCCCTAAAACTAATAAAAATAAAATAATAAAATCCACTTACCTGACCAGGCTCCTGCAGAGCGGCCCGCTCCAGCCGATCTCCTCAGCGGCGCAGGGGGAAGTGAGAGCAGCCGCGCGTCACTTCCTCTGTGACGCTGACATGTGTGCACGGCGCACAGCAGCGCTGGACATACAGGGAGAGGAGGCAGGAGGGAGCGATCCCTCCTGCCTCCTCCCTGCTCAGCGAGACTCCGGGCGGGTGAAGCGGGCGCAGCCGCGCTTCATCCACCTGTGGGAACGGACCGGCGGCGCCAGAGTAGCGCTCCAGCGCTACTCCGCCGCCGCGGCCATTTAAAGGACCCCCGCCGCCTGCTGGCGGCGGGAGGAATGCCAACTCCCCCGGGAGGGCGGGGGGGACCCCAAATAGCGGGACCCCCCTGCCAAAAACGGGAGAGTTGGCATGTATGGTCTTACCTCTGGCACCTGCACCTAACTCTTAAACCATTAAAATTTGACATAACCAGAATCATACTGACCTGCAGAATACAGACAGGGTCTCATTTATTCCAAACAGAGACCTCCATAAAAACTCAATTGCTTTTTTTTTTGCACTTTTTACCCCACAAAGAGATTTTTTTTCTGGCTTCCCAGTGCATTATATGGTACATTCAACGGTACAATTAACAATTCCATCTTGTCCCGCAAAAAACAAGCCCTTATATGCCTGTGTAGACGGAAAATTTTTTTAAAAAGTTATGGCTCTTAAATGGCAGGGGAGGGCAGACAGGGGCATGAACACAATGTAGATAAACATTGCATTAAGGGGGTTAATAAAAAAAATGAATTAAGCCCTACAATGCATGATGGGAGTTGTAGTTTCCCAACAGCTGGAGGACCGACGTTGCAGACCCCGATCTATACTCTGTTATTTGCAACTAAATAAACAAAACTGTCATTTACAATAGAAGAGACAGATCTACTTGACCACAAACCATTGAAGGATCCATAAAATGTCTATAATTAACTTGCTTCTAGAAACAAGAAAGAATGATTCATATTTTCCTAGAAAAGCAGCCGAGTCTTTCCAGTAGTTTTCTGATGTGGAAGTGGCGCCGCTGTTACTGTGCTGCAAAAATAAAATAGTAATAATAGTGTAAAAATATTCTGATAATCATTGGGTCTGTTGAATCGTGCTGCAATGTAACAACTGGAGTCCAAAGGAATTAATAGCATTGTGTTAAATCATTAAAAATAGGCGATCCGCTCTGCTCCATCATCCTGTGACCATAGTGTATCCCACGAGGGGTGACCTTATTCATTCCTGCTGTACTAAATATAATACTCATAACCTCTGCTGTGATTATCTGCCATGTTCTATCTAAAAATCCCCAAACATCTGTGCAAAATACAGTGTTTGTGTTAAATGACCCCAAAAACCTTGCTGGCTGTAAAAAAGGTCATATCTTGCAGGGGCAAGTGCCCTTGATGCTGGGTGCTAGGAGGTCAACCAAAAGCCACTCTGGCCTATCCTGAAAATAAGGGTATGTTCACACGGCGTGTTGAGTCCATGTGAACATACGTCATTAGATGCGTGTTTGGATCCATCTGTCTGACATGTCAATTCTTGGTCCGAAAGACACAGCAGACGCCCTATTTAAAACTATAGGGTGCGATCCTGCTGCCTCCAACACGTATCCAAACACATAGCTGCATGTTGGATACGTGTTGGATTTGTTTAGGATCCGATCACCGCTGACATTTTGGATGCGATTTTCGGATCCAAAAACGCTGAGCGAACATACCGTAAGCATGCTAAGCTTAGGCAGCAAATCTGGATACAAGTCTAATGCAGTAAATTTTAGATACAAGGCTAGTGCAGCAAATTTTAGATACAAGGCTAGTGCAGCAAATTTTGGGTAAATATTATAAAACATCTGTGCAAAATACATGCAGTCCCCAGGTTACGAACCTGATAGGGACTGTAGGTTTGTCCATAAGTTGAATTTGTATGTAAAGCGGAACAGGTATAGTTATTAAATGTAACTCCAGCACAAAATGGACAGTGCAGGGAAGGGTTTTTACATTTGTTTTGCTGCCCGTGCCCCTGTTAAGAAGATTGTGCTGCTGTGGCATGCTGGAACTTGTCATTCCACAGCTACTATCTGCTGTAAAACATGGAACTACAAGTGCGAGCATGCCCCGTAAGTCTCCATTTGTAACTAAGGGACAGATGTAAGTCGGAACGGTGTAAGTCAGGAACTGCCTGAACATTGCTTTTGTTGACCGTAAAAAAGGTCAAAATCTTGCAGTGGCCTGTGCCCTTGGTACTGGGTGCTAGGAGACAACCAAGAGCCACCCTGGAATATCTTGAGAATAAGAATACAAGGCTAGTGCAACTAGTGTTGGAAACAAAGCTAGTGCAGCAAGTTTTGGATACTAGGCTTGTGCAGCAAAGTGAGATACAAGGCTAGTACAGCAAATTTGGGGTACGAGGCCATTGAAGCTAATTTTGGATACTAGGCTTTTGCAGCAAAGTGAGATACGAGGCTGGTGCAGCAAATTTTGGATATGAGGCTAGTACAGCAAATGTTGGAAACAAAACTAGTGCAGCAAATTTGTAATACATGCCAAGTGCATCGAATTTTGGATACAACGCTAGTGCAGCAAATTTTAGATAACAGCCTAGTACATTAAGTTTTGGATACAAGGCAAGTGCCGAAAATTTTGGAAACGAGGCTAGCGCTGCAAATTTTGGATACAATACTACTGTGGGTACAAAGCTAGTGCAGCAAATTTTGTATACGAGGCTAGCGCAACAAAATTTGGATATGAGGTTAGCGCAGCAAATTTTGGGTAGGAGGCTAGTACAGAAAACTTTGGATACAATGCTAATGTGGGTAATTTTGGATACGAGGCGAGTGCAGCAAATTGTGAATATGAGGCTAGTGCAGAAAATTTTGGATACAATACTAATGTGGGTAATTTTGGATATGAGGCTAGTGCAGCAAATTTTGGATACGAGGCTAGTGCAGCAAATTTTGGATATGAGGCTAGTGCAGCAAATTTTGGATATAGGCACAGCAAATTTTGGATATGAGGCAAATGCAGCAAATTCAGATACGAAGCTAATGCAGCAAATTTTGGATACAGGCTTAGTGCAGGAAATTTAGATAGAGGCTAGAACAGCAAACTGATTTTTTTAGTTCCAAGGGAAGGAGACCCCATCTACAGCTCTCCATCCATGATCTTTCTGTTCTGAGGCAGAAATGTACCATCCTAAACCTCATGTCCTCTATCTTGTTGTCCTTTCTATAGATCCATATAAAGGCTTTCTGGCAAGGATGGAATAAAGGGCTCTGAACCATAAGGAACATTTCTAGCCACAATTGTGTCATTTCTTGCCACCTGATCTCTATGGACCATCTCAAGGCCAAATAACTCAGCAAATCTGATCCGTAGTGATCTTCGTAGCAATGACTCCCTCATGTAAATGAGTATCATCTCTATAAAATCATGTACAGGCCCATCCCCATGGCACGACTCATCATGAATAGTCTGGATTTGCAAACTGAACAATTCTTTCATATTTATGCTATAAACATAACAATATCGCTCGCTGGTGAACCCTGCGCCTGCAGGCAACTTGGCAAGACCTCGTCATAGGCCTCCATGCCTGGAAGGAAGGATATTAGCAATACACAGTAAATAATGTCATGCCAGCAGCCGGGCTCATGTGCCGATGACATCTCAAGAGGAAGGAAGAAGACGCCTTCACCCGACAACAAGAACAGGGATGAGGATTAACCCTTCAGCTGCGAACAGCTGTGCACAGACTCCAGACCGGCAGCAAGGACACAGCACAGATCTACGGCACTTACTTCGCTTTTATCGCTCCAGGTTTAAGGACGACCTCGATTTTGTATTTGGCTCCAGTTAATAATTTGATCGTTCGGTTCAGGCCAAACCTCTGTCCGTCCACCTTAAAATACACCGGGCCGTCATTAGGCTGGATTTTAAGGGAGACTGCGATTTTAACCAGATTAGGGATCTCCCCCATGTTGAGCAGAAGACACTGACAGCTGAGGGTGGAGGAGGAGGGATCACACCTTCCCTATGGGAGCAGCATCCACGATGAAGGAGGCAGCAGAACTGAGCCATTCACTGGCAGCAGCAGCCACAATGCACTGCCATCCGGAGCGCTCTAATCCGCTGCGATTGCTGCATTATAATCCAGTGTCAGGGAGGGGGAGGGAAAGCCAAATCTCCTCCCTGCAAGACAGGAGCACAGGGACAGCTCCCGGTTATCAGCAGCCATGCAGATATATAGTCTAGATCAGAGATCACATCTATCAGGAGATCCCATCCCTGGAGAGAAGATCAAGAGGGCACCAAAAATATTCAATGTGAATCTGATATATAAATACCATAGATATCCAGCTTTTTCTATCTCATCTATTTATCGAATATCTATCTCTATCCTATATCCATCCATCCATCTCCTATCTATCTATCTATCTCATATCTATCTATCTATCTCATATCTATCTATCTATCCCAAAATCTATCCTATCTATCCCATATCTATATATCTATCATCCCATATCTATTTTATCCCATACTATCTATCCTATCAAACTATCCCATTATCTATCTATCTCAATCTTCTATTTATCTATCCCATATCTATATCTATTTTTCTATCCCTATCATCATCCATCTATCTATCTTCCCCTATCTATCTATCTCTATTTTCTATTCCCATATCTATCTATCTATCTATTTATCTATCTATCCCAAAATATCAATCCATCTACTATCCCCAATATCTATCTATTTATCGTATCCCTATTATCTATCCATCTATCTATCCAATAACTATCCTATCTAATCATCTATCCCATATCTATCTATCTCATATCTATCTAGTCATCCCATATCTATCTATCTATCTATCTATCTTATCTACCCCATGTCTATCTGTCTATCTCATATCTGTCTAATACAAATCTTATATCTATCCCATATCTATCTTTCTATCTATCTATCTATCTATCCCATATCTATCCATCCCATATCTATCTCTCTATTTTATATCTAACTGTCTATCCCATATCTATCTATCTCTCTATCTATCTCATATCTGCCTATTTAGCTATCTATCTCCTATCTTTCTCATATCTATCTATCCCATATCTATCTATTTACCTCATATCTATCTATCTATCTATCTATCTATCTATCTATCTATCTATCTATCTCTCAATCTCCTATCTATCTCTATCCCATATCTATCTATCTATCTATCTATCTCTCTCTCTATCTATCTATCCCATATCTATCTCATATATATATATATTTTATATCTATTTTGCTACCTAATGCAGCAGGAAAGGTGAGGAGGAAAAGAGCCAGTATTCTGTGTTATTTTCAGTGCATACATCTATATATTCTATATCAGGGATCGTTTTACATGTATCAGGAGATCTCATCAATGGAGAGATTACAGATCTATGACAAGTGCATGAAAATATCATGTGGCCATTAGATTTCTAAAAATACTGTGTGAACCTGATGCACTATATCTATCTAATATCGTATCTATTATCTACCTGTTTATCTCAAATCTATCTATGTATCTATCATCTACCTGTCTATTTTCCATCTATCTAAAAATATACTACAGCCTCTGTCCATATACTCTATCGTTGTGAATTCTAGGTGGTCCCCCCCCCCCCCTATTAGCCTGAATATAAAGTCTCTATAACAGCAGTTCACATGTGTTAAACCCAGACTTCCTCTAAATGGCCACCATGTATGACTACAGAAATTTCTGACCAGAAAAGCTATTTCTCTGCAAAACAATGGATTGTACCTATGGTTGTCGGTAGCAGGAGCGCTTTGATTGAGATATTCTGAAATGGATTTCCTATTTTAAAGAAAAATCCATCCGAAAATGGACCTTGTAAGACCTTATGAACATTATACATATTCTACAGCTCCATCAGATACCTCTGGTTCTACGGTCACCATATGAATTTGGGAAAAATTGGACCTTATGTATGAAAACTGTCTAGCAGTAGGACTGTCCTTGTTGCCCATAGCAACCAATCAGAGCCCACAGCAACTAATCAGAGCCATAGCGCATAGAGTCACAGCAACCAATCAGACGCTTATAGCAATCAATCAGAACTCATAGCAACCAATCAGCGCTTATAGCAACCAATCACAGCTCAGCTTATTTTTCCAGAGCCCTAGATGAAATGAAAGCTGAGCTCTGATGGTTGTTATGAGCTCTGATTGGTTGCTAAGGGCTCTGATTGGTTGCTATGAGCTGTGATTGGTAGCTATGGACTCTGGTTGCTAAGGGCTCTGATTGGTTGCTATGGGCAACAAGGACAGTCTTACTGGTAGACAGGTTGCATACATAAGGCCCATTGTGTGAAGCAGCATCAGATTCTGTTTAAAGGATGTATCCTGGAACTCAGGGGACTGATGCCTATGGGGTGTGGGCTATCTATGATTTTGGAGATCAGCAGAGGTACAAGCTTAATGAATCCATGATATTATTTAGATGTTATTTATATCCTGCCTCTATGGTTTGTCAAAACATTTTAGGTGGATTTCCCCTTTAACCCCTTCCTGACATAAGGCGTACCGCTATGTCCTTAAAGGGTTGTCTCAGTACATTGATTCATCTTACCTCCGTCCTGTTTTCTTGAATTCATTTTGAATTCAGGGGTGTGTTTACTGGCTTCTACTAGGCTGCAGTAGAAGCCAGGTCTGTAGCTATAGCAACCAGTGCTGGCAGCTTATCAGGATAGATCAAACAGGTCTGTAGCTATAGCAGCCAGTGCTGGCAGCCTATCAGGAGAGATCAAACCGGTCTGTGGCTATAGCGACCTGAGGAGCTGATGCAGCCCATACAAGAGGAGATACCTAGGAATAGGTAGGAAACTGTTAATGGACATATATTGCAAAGTGACTTGTTTTTGTAAGATCTTTAACATAAAAAGCAGCGATCCTTGTAGTGAGACAACCCCTTTAACATCGTGTGGGCTCACAAGCAGGGCCTGCACGAACATGACACTGGACCAGCTGGATATTACCGCTGGCCTCATGCGGCATCACCCGTGGCTGGAGTGAGCTCCCTTAGCTGCAGCGATCTATTGCAATCATGGCAGCTAAGGGAAAGGCAGAAGAAAGGAGCTCCCACTGTCGCCTCTGCAGCAGCCACGGCACGATCGCCACTGCTGTCTGCTTATCCCACAGCCCGAAAGCTTTACAAAAGCATCCGAGCTGTCTGTGACATCACCATACCCCGCAGTGCCCTAAGGCATGACCGGCCATTGTGAGTGACAGTTGCCATACAGACAAGTACATAGCAGTTCTGCTCTGTATTGATCTCTATTGTATCAGTGATCTGAAGATCATTGATACAAGTCCATTAGGCTATGTTCACACGGCTTATTGCCGGCGTAATTGCGGGGACGGATTTCGTCCGCAATTACGGCGGCTGTCGTGTAGCGGGGGGGGGGGGGCCTGCTGCTCGTCGGCCCCATAGACACCCATTATCCACGCCGCGTCTATGAGAACTGTGGATTACCGTAATGCCTGGGACGGATTTCAGCCGTATTGGAGCGCAAATCTGTCCCAGAATCAGCCGTGTGAACATCCCCTTATGGGGAAAAGTACAAAACAATGTGAAAAAGTAAAACACAAACACGGAAAATAAAATAAACACATGTACACCGCCCTTTTCCCTTTACAAACGCTAATCGCCCCAAAAAAGATCACAAATAAATAAAGTACCCATAATTGGTATTGCCACGTGCGTAACGACCCGTCCTATAAATCTGTCACATTAATTAACCCGTACGGTGAACGCCATAAAGAAAAAGCAATCACAGAATTGCAGTTTTTGTTCATCCCGTAACACAAAAAATTGAATAAAAAGCAATCAAAAACTCATATAAACACCAAAGTGGCGCCAATTAAAATGTCAGTTCATCCCGCAAAAAAAAAAAAAGCCCGTAGGCACTGTTCACACAGCGTTTTTGGATCCGCGTTGGATCCGAAAATCGCATCCAAAAAAGTTGTTGCAATCGGAACCTAAACGGATCCAACACATATCCAAAATGCAGCTGTGTGTTTGGATGCAGCAGGATCGCACCCTATACTTTATTATAGGGCTCCTGCTGTGTCTTTCGGACCAAGAATGACATAACAATTCTTTTAACGGATCCAAAAGACGCATTGAGACACGAATGGCCAATCACTCATCTGAACGCCGATGTGTGTCTCATATTAAAAGCTATGTAAATCAAACTGCACATTATGCGTGTTTGGGTCAATTTAGGCTCCGCTAGACGGATCCAAACACGTATCTAAAAACATATGTTCACACGGACCCAACACGTCGTGTGAACACACCCTAACACAGCTCTGTGTACAGAAAAATAAAAAAAGGTTATGGCTATCAGAAGACAGCGATACATAAATATTGTTTTACACAATAAAAACACTTTTGTAAAGCGCTTCAACATAAAAAAAAAAACTATAAAAATTGGGTATCTCCATAATCATCTAGACCCAAAAAACGGATTTAAAAGCGATCAAAAACTCGGCAAATTGATACCAATAAAAACGTCGACTCATCCCGTAAAAAACAAGCCCAGAATCAGCTCTGTATACAGAAAAATAAAAGTTATGGCTGCCAGACTATGATGACATAAAAACGCAATTTTTTTTATCAACTATTGTGTAAAAGTAATTAAACATAAAATTGATATCCCTGTAATTGTACCGAACCACATAGTAAAGTTATCCAGTCATTTATACCGTACGGCGAACACTGTAAAAATGAAGCCCAAAAAACAATGGCGGAACTCCGTTTTTTTCCCCCCATTTTCATGGCCCAATGCTAAAAAAACTATGGAACACCTGTGCACCCAAAATACACAATACACCCCTAATGAGATCCATGGGGGTGTTAAATCCAAAATGGGGCAACTTCGGGAAGGTTTCACCTGTTCGGGATTTGGGGGTTTTGCAAATGCGATTTTGGCCCCACCAAAACTGTTTTTCCAAAAGCCCCAAAAACACCACCCCATGGAAAGGCCCTGACATGCGCCCAACAGCGTTTTCACCCCCCAAATAAGATATGGCCCAAACTTGAAGAAACTGCGTAACAAAATTTTTTGGGGGCTGTTTTTTCCCGGGTTCCTTGTAAAATGAAACATTTTACTAAAATTGCAGATTGTTGGGAAAAAAAAATAAAATTTTTTTATTTTCCCCTCCAACGCTAAAAAAAAAAAATCATTAAATACCTTGGGGGGCAATAACTCATCACCCCCGGTAAAAATTTCCCTTAAAGGGTTGTATTTCCCAAAATGGGGTCTTTTTAGGGGGGTTTATTAAGTTTTTAGCACCTTAGGGGGTCCCCCAAACTTGGAATCTTGCCTAAAAAAAACATATTGAATTTAGACCCCCGAGTCCATAGGGGGCCTCCCCCTATTCTGGGTGTGGTTAGTTAAATAGTGATCGGGGCCCCCAAAAGGGGTAGTCTAAAAAACACAAAAATTTTGGGGGAATCTGTTTTTTTGCATTTCCCTTTGTCACATCACCCTATTTTCCCGGGGAAAAAATGGATTTAAAAAGGAAAAACTCAAAAAAAAAGTGAAATTTTTAAATTTTCACCTCCACTTTGCTTTAATTTCTGTGAAAACACCTAATGGGTTAATAAATTTTCTAAATGCTGTTTTAAATACTTTAAGGGGGGGTAGGTTTCTTAGATGGAGTAATGTATGGGGGTATCTAACATGCAGGCCCCTCAAAGCCACAACAGAGCTGGACTGATCCCTAAAAAAAATGTATATTGCAAATTTTATTGAAAATGTGAGAAATTACTACTAAATTTCTAAGGCCTCTAATGTCATAACAAATAAATAGACATTTAAAAAATTATGCTAACCTACAGCAGACATATGGTAGATGCTAGTTCTAAACTATATTGTGTGGAATAGCTATCTGTTTTGCATGCAGAAATATTTGAACTTTTAAAATGGCAAATTTTTCAAAATTTTTACAACATTTTGATATTTTTCACAAATACACAAGGATTGTATGGACCAAAATTTCTTGCTAGCTTAAAGCACAATGGGAGACATGTATGATCTCGGTGCACAGAGGCCAGTTCTAAATAGCTATAAAGCAGTGTAGAGTGCGGCAGAATGTATTGTATGAACCTGTTCTACTGCGGGTCATAGATTTGGCGTTTTCTAGTTCCACTACCACAACTCAGGATCAGGTAAACCACTTGTAACTTGGTCTGCCTGTTCCAGCAGTAATGCGCCCAGTTTTGCCGCCCTATAGTCATACATGTGTAGAATCATACGGTTGTGTTGCGCCGCCTCCATGATGCCCCCCGAACTCAGGCGCATTACAAAGTGCCACAGGCGCCGCAAAATGCGCTTAATTTTGGAGTGCGCCTGCTCATACATCTAGAGATAAAGGCTGGTGGGTCGAAAGGACATAAGAATACTGGCGCAGCCCTGTTCATCATGTCCCCCCTTTGTAACGGGGAAAAATCTTTGAAATCGGGTAAAAATGTTAAAAGTTTTTCCACATAAATTGTCACATGCAGATTAAAAAAATGGGGGGGGGCTGTGTCAAAAAGGGCCCAAAAACCCCCCCGGGCCCGCGGCGCAAAGGGGAATTTAAAAATTAAACCCAAAAAAACTTTGATTTGGGGTTGGTTTTTAAAAAAAATTTTGGTTTTAACCAAAGGGTGAAATCAAATTTTTGTAGAGTTTTCCAAAAAAGAACTTTTTTTTGGGTTCCCCCATTTTTTTCCTCTTTTTTAAAAATTTCCCCGGGTTTAGCTCTCCTAACTTGAGTTCCCCATGGAATCACAATTCTGAAACACTTTACCTTGAATTTTTAAATTTGCACCATCCCTTGTTTTTTCCCCTCCGGGCAATGAATAAGGGTTCCCTTTACTTTGTCAAAAAGGGGTGCGTCATTACATTCATTACATTTTCTGAACGGCCCCCAAAAAGAGAGGAAACATTAGTGGGGAATCCACCTGCTTTTGAGGCCCCCTTGAAGTTTGGGGAGGGGGCTTAAAAGGGGTTTTTTCCCAAAAAAAAAAAAATTTGGACCGGGAAGTTTTGCAAATAAAAAAATTAAAAAAAAAATTTTAAACCCATTCAAATTATTAAAAAATTCGGGAACGTTTTTTTTAAAGTCTCCCAAATTAACCCAATTTAAAAACCATTCTCTTTTAAAACAACCATTTTAAACCCTCACCCTTCAACATTCACCTAAACCCCTCCCCTTCCTCAACATATATAAAAAACCCCCCATTTTATATTAAAAACCCCCTCTTATCCTTAAAAAAAAAAATTAAAAACCCAAAAAAATTCCAAAATTTAATAAAAAAAAAAAAACCAATTTTTTTACCATTTTTTAAAAAAAAAAAACCCCCCAAAAACAGGTTTGGGTTTCCGTTTTTAGGGATTTGTTAACCTAGCTTTTTTAAAAACCCCTTTCCTGGAACAAAAACCCCTTTCCCCTGGGGTATAAAATATTTTGCTAAAAAACCCCTTTTCCTTTGTAAGAGAGAAAAAACCTGGTGAGGGTTTATCCTTGCTCGGCGCCCCATATAAAATTCACAAAACCCTTCCCCCTTCCCCCCTTGGGGATTGGAGGGGCAATTATTTTTTTAAAGGGGAGTAATTAAGGGCAAAACCCCTTTTAAGCATTTTTTGGGGGAAATCAAAAAGGAGGGGAAGGGGATTTAAAACCCTTTTCAAAAAAATTTAATTTTTTTCCCGATTGGGGGGCAAAAAGGGGGGTTTTTTTCTAAAAATTCCCCTTTTAATGGCCTTTTTTGGGTTTAGTTTTTTTTTAGTTTTTTGCCCCCTCCCCCTGTTTTTTTGGTGTTTTTGGGTTAATTCCCCCCCCGGCCCAAGGGCCCCTAATTTTTATTTTTTTTTTTTTTTAAATGTTTCTTTATTTTAGGTTTGGGTAAAAAGGTAAATTTAAATTTTTAAAGGTTAGGGGGGATTTTCCCCCATTTGGGGGGCAAAATTGGTTCCTTTTTAAAAATGTTTTTTTTTTCCTTTTGGATTTTTTTTTTCTTTGCTTTACTCACACTACCAATTTTCTTTTATATGAAAAATTTAAAGAAAACCGAACACTTTTAAAACTTGTCCAAAGCCTCCTTTTTTCGCGGTTAATATCTTGCCCAAGGGAAAAATTTATCTTTGTCTATCGGGCAATTTCATCACTTTAACCCAATCTGGTTTTTGGGTGACAATCGGGTGCATTGGATTTAAAAGGCTTTTATTTTTCCCTATTTTTTTTAAACTTTTCAGTTAAAGCCTCATTATATCGCTGGGGCTCTTTGAATGACAAAAAAAAAAACACAATACGGGGGCAAAAAAAGTTTTAAAAACATTGGGCTAAAAGAAAAAAACAAAAAACCCATACCCAACAATTTGCCCCTTTTCCCCGGAGGGCAACCCCCCCCCCCCTTTTTAAATAGTATGGTAATTTTTTGGGGCTCCCCTCATGGGTCCCTAAATTTTGTCCTATTTGAAAGGGCCCCGGGCCCCCCTTGGTGGGCCAAGAAATATTGTAGATGCAAACCCATGATTCCCTTTCCTTTTGGGACATACCAAATTTCTAGTCCCTTTTTTTGGAAAACCTCCCCAAAACCCAAAAACTCCTCGGGAAACCCAATGTGGTAAACCCTAAAAAATTTTTTGAGGGGCTTCTCTCTTATTTTTCTGGGGGGAGCAGAAGAAAAAAAATCCCCGGGGAAAACTTAAAAAAAATTTTTTGGACTGGGGTCCCTTTCCCTTCCCTGGGGCCTCCACCCAATCCTTTTTCAGTTTTGTAAGAAAATTTTTCTAAAAGGGAAACATCTTAAAAGGGGGGCGCTGACTAATTATAGTTTCCATGTGTTCAAGATGGTTTTTTGATGCCCGCCGCTGGGGATCATATATAATAATTTTCCCTGCTTCCCTGTTCAAAGGGGGCCCATCTGGGTTTCTACATGGCCAAAATAGGGCCCCATGGGGGTTTGGGTTTTGGGGCCCTTTTTTTTAATAAAGGGTCGCCCTTGTAAATGTAATCACTGGGGCCCCAAAAATTTTTGGTTCCCCCGGGCAGCCCCAAACAACGATGGAAGATATCCGTTTTCCCTAAAACCCAACTTGGGAAGCACTTTTTGCTCTAAAAAAAGGGCCCATTTTTGGTTTCCCCTGAAGGGGGTAATGTTTGCCTGGGGGTACAAACTGGAGGGACATCCCCATTTTACCTATTTGGGGTTTAAAAAATTTTTTTGCGACTGTTGGTCAACCCCTGCAATAGCGTTTTGACCCCCCAGACTGGGGTCACCCTCCCGCCCTTTTTGGGCAAGTGCCATGGGGGGCCGAAAAAGTCAAGGGGGTAATGAAAAGCTTTGAAAGTAGTGGGTAATCAGCCCCCTTTCGGGTTGTTTTCTGGAGCAAGATTTTTACGTGTTGAAAGGATCCCATTTCTCCGCTAAGTGTGGAACCCAGGGGGTTGGGGCGTAGCTCCCGGGCCCCAAAATTATGGGAAAAAGGAGCCCCCTTGCCCCCGGGGGAAATTTTTGGTTTTTTTTCCAAAAAATTTTTTAAACCCCTAGGGCTTTTTTTGCACTATTAAATGAAGACCGATGGGTTTCCCCCCTTTCCCCCACCTTTAAAGTCCCTTTTTTGGGTTTTTTCCCTTTCCGGGAAAATGGTTGCCTTTTAAGTACAACATAAGGCATGGGGAGGGACCCCAATACTCCCCTTTTTTCTGCCAGCCCCCGCCATGTTAAAAATACAGTTGTTTTGGTTTTAAATTTTTTCGGGGAAATTTGATGCGGGGCAATCAAAAAATTTGCTAGTGAGACCCTCCCTTTAGAAATGTTTTGCTCTGTTTTTGGTGTCTGTGTATACGAAAATTTTGAACCAATCTCCCTCCCTTTAACAAAACAGCCGGCAAAAATTGAAACCCCTGAAGGGTTGGGAAATTTTAATACCCCCTTTTTTCCTTGGGCCCCTTGAAAAATTTTCAAACCGAGGCTTTTACCGCCCCGATAAATGGGCCGAAGAGCGCATTCATCGTACCCCTCATCCTTAACCTGTAAAAAAAAAAAGGGGGACTGCAGGAGATTTTGTAGTTGGGGGGAATTCCCCCAAATTTGACCAATTTCCCCTGCCACATAGGAAACGGAGTTCCCTCCAGGGTTTTAGCCTCTTTTTCCAAAAGTTTTATATGGGGTGTGATTTATCTTTAATAGTTTGGGTTAACCTTGATTTTGGGTTTCCCCTAAAAATAGGGGTTTTTTTGCGGTACACCAATTAACTTTTTAAATTTGGGGTCCACTAGGTTTCGGTGGTCCCCTGAGCCATGGCATTTTTTTGCCCAATTTTAATTAATATCCTAAAAGGGACCCATCTCCTGAAATCCCCACACCCCCCCTCGGGTTTGGTCGGGGGTTTTATCAAAATTTTCACCAAATCGTCCGCAAAGGGCCCATAACCCAAAAAGGGGGAATCACCAAATCCCATATGGCCGAACGGGGTTTTTATTTAATACAAAAAAGGGATTCAATTGCAGACAAAGGGAGCAATGGAGATAGTGGAAAACCCCCTGTCTAGTACCCCAAAACCCAATGTTTTATTTGTTAGAAACCCTTTAAATTTAGAAATTAGGGGCAAACCCTTTTCCGGGATGTAAAAATAAATTTCAAAAGGACACCAAATTTTTTTTCTTAACAAGGTAGCAAAACAAAGGGGCCCGAGACCTTGTCAAATGCCTTTTGGCCCTTTTGGGGCTTAAAAAGCATAAAAAGGACTCTAAAGAGGTCCCGGGGCCCTAAACCGTCGCCCCCACCCACCGTTCTAAATTTTTAACTCTTACTCCCGGGAAAAGCCCCGGGGGCCCCCCCCCGGATGTTGTATTCAGGGGGGGAAAATCGGGAGGCAGTCGCCAAATTTTGGTTAAACTTGTAATCAACTTTGGGAGTGGGCGCTATTGGGGGGGTAAATTTTTAAATTTATGTGACCCTTTGCCTTTTTTGGGGAGCAAACCCGGTGAAATTTCCCCGAAAATACCCCCATTGCTCCCTAAATCTCGGTAATTGAGTTTTTAAAACCAACCAATGTTGGCTTCACTTCAACCCAAATGTTTAAAAAAAATTCACACCATGGGCCATCCCCCCCCTTTTGGGATTTTTTAATTAGGCGGGGGTTGTTTAGGTTTTTCCTCACCTCCTTTCTGTGTTGGGCTATCCAAAAAGGCCTGCTTTTACCAAAGGAACCCGGGAAGATGAGCTCCGGGAAAAATTTTATTGACCCATGTCAGTGGGTGGTGTTTCTAAAGAAAATCGAAAAAAAAATCCACGAAAAGCCTTGGATCTTTTCCCCGGAGCTGTATTTTCGTCGAAAGAGGTCGTTTTTCCTTCAAGACTAGCCCCGGTTTACCTAGGGTTGGGGCCCAAACCAAGAGCGCCCACCCAACCGACATCTTGATTCCCCCCCCAAAATTATCTATTTTTGATTAAGTTTAAAAAAAAACCATTACCCTGACTTTTTTTCAAAAGAGTCCAGGACTGTTTTGGGGGGGGCCTTCTTTTAGACCATTTTTTTGGGGCTTCCCGAGGGTTGGGGGTTCCCCAAATTTCCCCTTTTGGCGGACACAATGTTGTTTGCAATTTTTAAAAATTTGGGTTTTTTGAGCTCTCTTTTTTCTCCCTTTAAACAAAATTTTAAGGGAAATCCCCCTCATTACCGCTTTTGCAGCACCCCGAACAAAGGGGGCTTTTCCCTTTTGGCGCTAGATTATCATCCACTAGTTAGTCCAGTGGTTTTTCCCGGGAAGGGACTTGAAGTCCTCAGTTTTGCAGCAAATACCCGGGGAATCGCCAGAATTGCTTTTGGCTTGTGGTGTTGGGGCGGGGAATCGGGAACTTTTAAACTGGGGCCTTTTGGTAAAAGATGCAATGGTAGGGACCTTAACCCAAAACCTTCCCAAACAGTTTCAAGAAATAAGAAAATAATCTATTTCCTCGGAAACTTTTATGACCGGGAGAAAGTATTGAACTTTTTTGCCCCCGAAATTTAGGGTGCCCAGGATCAAAAACCCAATTGCCCGTCTTTCAGGTCAGTTTTGCCCCTAGCCGCGGGGGGTTTTTTTGGCGTCCTATTTAAGCCATCTATCTAGAGAAGGACTTTGATTTGGGCTTTTGGGAAATCCCCCCCAAAAAGTTTTACTTTTCTTTGACCCCGCATGGATGCTAGAAAAAAGTTTATTTTTGACAAGAAATTTGTTTTGGGAATAGTTTGGGGGGCCCATTTACATTTCCCAAGTTTTTAAAAAAAAGGGGGAGGTAACCCTGTAGCGATTTTTAGCAAAAATGTATCTGCCCCTTTCCCATTTTTCCCATCTTCCCTTTTAAATTTAACCCCAAACCCCTTTTCCGAAAAAAAAAAAGGGGCCCCCATCTTGTTTAGGGAATAATTGAAACATGCGGCGGAAATCCAAACCCGGGGCCCCGCGGCCCGCCCCTTTTTTATCCTTCCTCCATGTTTCTTTCCCAAAAAAATTTTAAAACAGGCTTGAACCGCCTAAGATGTACGCTCCCCTTTTTTTTCCTTTTAATAGGAGTGTTTGAGTCCTGCCACATTCCAAGTAATAAACCTGAGGGTCCCCCCCCCCGAGTTACCACCCCAAAATACCCCCTTTACCCTCATTTTAAAAACCACTCGTCAGCCCCCCGTAAGATGTGTTTTTTTTTAAATTACCATTTCCCCCCCAATTTGTCCCAGGGGAGAAACGGGGAACATCTTCCTTTTTTTGGGCCCAAATCCGGGGTCAGGGACCCAAACAACCCTTTGTAGAGCCACCCCCAAACCTTTTAAGGGCCCCGCCCCGGGGAAAAACAAGCACATACAATCGCACAAAAATTAATAACAATAACAATATTAAAAATTTGGGCCCCAAAAATTTTCCGGTTTCCCGTGAAACTTGACCAGCCCCCCAGCTGAGTCGATGCTCATCGCAGAAACCCCTAAAGTGGATCACAAAGGACCCAAAAATTTCCCTTTTGTCTCCCTAAATCCATGCCCTTCTAGCTAACCCCCCCTAAAACGCGGAAATGATGCCTTGCTTGAGGGGGGTTTTTCAAAAATCATCTGCCTTCCCCCCCACCTCCCAACTTTTACCCTTTTCCCGGGGTACAGGTGTGAAAACGCGCCTCCCTGGAATGCCTGCGGGATTTGGGGGGGAAAAACTTTTTTTTTTGGGCCCAACACTTCCCCAGGGGGAAAATTTGGAAAAAAGGATTTTTGATCCCCCCTCTCAATAAGAGTGTACGCCCCTATAACCCCTCAGCCACCTGCCCCTTTAAATTGCCCAATTAAAAGGTTATTTAGCAAACCCCGGGGGGTGGTCTCGCATTCCCTCCCCCTTTTCCTGTTCTGGGGGTCCCAGCCTATGAGCTCTTTCAATGACATACCTGCCCTTGGGGGAAAACGTCGATTTTTTGGGGGCTTTGGGGAAGTTTTTTTGTGGGGAAGGAAAATCGGGGAGTCCCCCCTGTGATGGATTCGGGGAACCCCCCAAAAAACGGAGATTTTTCCTCCTGCGGATTCCCCAGTCATCGATCGGCCCTTTAAAATCCCCTTAAAGTTTCCCAAACCCCTGCGCAAGAAAGTTTTCCACATTAAAAAGTGGTGTTTTCACAAGATGTCACCATGTTCTCAAGCTCCACTATTTTCTGCGATTACTGAAAATCATTTTTAAAACGCGAGTTAATCGAATTATCAAGACCTCAACCCGTTTTACCCTTTAAAGGGGCCCTCATCAATCGGGGGAATTTCTTGGGCTATGGCGGAAAGGGGGTTAATGGTTTCATTCCCCTTTGGGGGGGGCCCTTTTGGGACCTAAGGAAATGTTTGGGGGGGGGAAACTCCTATTTTCCTAAGAAATGGGGGGGGGGGGGGAGAAGCAGGGTTTCCATCACCCCCCATCCCCGGAGGGGGTGCCTTGACCATATTTGGGGGGCCTTTTTTTTTTTTGGAGTTTAGGGCCCCCTTTTTGAAATGCTAGATGCCCTTCCCACCCTTTTGGAGGAGCTGTTACCGGGGCCCGAGAACGTGTGTTGGTTTTATTCCTTTTTGGGTTTGGGCCCTTTTGGGATAGATATTTGCCCACCCCTCCGTTACAGGGGGGAAAAGGGGGAGTGGGGAGTACTGTTTAAATTTTCGGGAGAAACAGGGGGGAGAAAATTTAAATCACAAAATCAATAAAGGGGCAGAGCACCTCAAACCTACCCCCCAAATATGCCTGCATTTTTTGAGTTTCAAAACACCTAGCTAAAAAAAATTACAGTTATACTTTTCAAAGTCCAGAAAGCACAAGCCAGATTTCACCAGAAAGGGATACAAGGTAAAAAAATCAGCCCGGGGTCCCCAGCCCCTCCAGGGGGTTCAGAGCCCCCCGGGTGCCGCCCCTGTTGAAAAGGGGCGAGAGAAAATTTTAAACCCTCGAAAGAGTCTCTTGTCTCCCCCCCTTCCTAAAGGCAAAACCAAAGGGGGGGGGAAAAAACAAGACCTAAAAACAGCTTATTTTCAAAAGGCTCAGAATTTCCCCCCCCAATCAGATCTTTTTTAGAACCAGGGGTACTGCAGATCTTCCCTTTTTGAAAGTCCTGCAGAGGGTTTTCAGGGGTCAGAATAAAATTTTAAAAATGCTTTACACTCTGTCCCATGTATTTTTAGCTGCAGTGGGGTTTCCCCTAGGGAAAATTGATGCCCGGGGGAAATCTTGAGGGGAAACTCAATGGGACGGGTGAGAGGCACCATTTGTGAGCTTGTGAGGCTTTTTTTTTAAAGGAAGGTCTAAGCCCCACTGGGGGCCCCTGGCAGCTTTCCCGCCCTGCCGTCAGTGGGGGCCCGCCTTTCCCCCCGCTGGGACAGTGAGGATGGGGGGCGGGGGGGGGGGGGGGCCGGCCCGGCATTCACCTAGTGGGCTGCCCCGGCCCCAACCCAAAGGTAACCCCTCTCTGTCCCCCCTGCAAATCTCCAGTGGGTTCTTGCCCTAAAAAAGCTGCTTTTTGGGGCCCTCGTCGCTCTTTTCCTCCCCCCTCAGGCATGGGGGAAAAATCCTCGTGGGAGCTTTGGAAGCGTGTGCACGACCAAGGGCCCCTCTGAAAAGCAGTCTCTGCGCCCAGGGATGCGACGGCAGCCGCCGGTTTTTTGGGTTTGGCGGGTTTAGGTGGTGAAGGGGGTTTTTCCTCGGGAACGGGTTAGGACACGGGGGGGCCCTTAATGCAGCGCCTGCTTTCCCCCGCAAAAATTTTCCGGTTTTCCGCCCGGTGGAAAATTTTTTGGGCGCCACTAGAGGCAAGAGGGGCCGCCTTTGACGCGGAAAAGGGCCCGGGGCGGACCCCACAAATCTGCTCGGGTTCCAGGTCTTGAAGTTCCCGGGTCCTCCCCAGGGGCCCCCGTGTAAAGCCCGTTTTTCCCCCAGCCCCCGGGGATGTAAAAACCAAAGAACCGGGGTTAGCCCCAAATTTGCTGATCCAGACCCCGGCCCCGGGAGCCCTTCAAAAAATGCGGCGCAGTGGGGTTAGTTTCCGCCCCGGAATTTCCTTTTATGCTTTTTTTTTTAAAAAAAAAATTTTTTGGATGTGCAAAGCCAAATATTGTTTTTTAATTGTGGGGCAAAAAAGGGGCACCCGCGAAAAGGCGAACGATAAAAAAAAAAATTTTTGTTAATGTTTTAAACATTTTTTCGGAGGGAGTTACGGGAGGAAGGGAATAGTTCCCCTCTAAAAAGCTTGGGGAAGGGGTCAAAAAACCATTGGGGAAGCGGGCAATTTTAAAAATTTTGTTTTCTGTCAGAGAAAGCAAATTTCCGAGGGTTAGACTGCAAATATAAAAAAAATTTTTGGGGCACGAAAGGGGCTTAAAAAAAAGCACTTACAGCAAAAAATTGAAATGGGTGGTTGTTTGGGACAATTTTTTTTAACGATATAGTGACAATACAAGGCATTAGGCCAAGTGTTGTGTACAATGAATAAAGATATTTGCCTAAAGGGCATTAGTTATCCAGCAATTACAATGAATACATTAGTAATTGGGGAAAATAGGATTTTTTTATTTTTTTTTTTTTAACATTTTATTGACACAAAATCAATCCATACAGATATATAGTAGTGGACATGTATAAAAGCGTCATTAATTTTCTACATACAATGTTCATAATAAGCCAATCTTGATAACTTATCTCTAACAACAAAAAATAACCTAGCCTAACTTCAAGCCAAAAATCTATACATGAACTTGTGCCTATGTGCCTTGTCACCTTCTCTCACCACCTATATGTCAGGGTCCTAGATAACTTTAAGTCTTATTTTGCAACCTTCCCAAAGTGCCCCTTAAAGCTGCACTAAGATACCATTTGGTATATTGAAAAACAGAAATGAATTTATCTATTTCCTCTTGTGTGTAAAATTTGTCAATAAATAACTTCCACTTTTTAAAAAAGGCTTTAGTTTTTGTTTCCTTGTGTCGCTCCGTAAACACCTGATCAGCGATGAGGTACAATTTGGTTTGAGATAAAATCATCTCATTTAATGGCAAATCGGCTTCCAGCCATCTGGTCAAAAGACATCTCTTTGCAATCAGTAACACAATATGAACCAGAGGGGGAATACTACTTGCTACCTCTACATCATCAACATCCTCCTCTCCCTGATCATGTAGAAGAAACAGCAGAGGAGACAAAACCAAAGGGCCCCTCCAAAATGATAGAACCAGGGTCCTTACCCTCTGCCAGTAAATTTGAACTCTAGGGCATGTCCATAAACCATGATACAAATCAGTTTTTTGACTCTCCACATTTAGGACATGCAGTAAGCCGATCAGGAAAAGAAGCATTTGGTGGAATATTGAATGCATAGATAGCAGAATTTACCATCTTGAAGTATGTCTCACGCCATCTCTCATTTATGATACATTTTCTAATTGTTTCCCATCCTCTAAGTATGATAGGTGCTACGTTTGGAGTGGAGGTCCAGCGGCTCCATTTCTCAAAGCTAATATCACTTTTAACTTTGATGTATTGATCTCTTATTATTGCATAGATTATGGAGATAGACTTCCTATGAGGACTATCACCCACCAAATCATCAAATTTATTGTTTCCCTTCTCCTTGCTGAAATCCCTGAGCCTGGAGTAACAGAACGACTTAATTTGCGAATATTGCAAAAAAATGTGTGCTAGGGATGCTATAATCTACTTGCAACTCCTCAAAAGTTTTTAACCTATTCTCTGAATGGTGGAATAAGTGAGAAATTTTAGAAACCCCGTTATCTTGCCATATCTTAAAAAAAGGGCTATCTTGTCCTGCCGGAAACTCTAAATGATGCCATATGGGAAGATATTTTGAGAGCTGGAAAGATAGTTCATAATATTCCTGAGTTCCTTCCACGCCATCAACGTATCCCTCAGTAGAACCGATCGCTTCACTGTATGAGGTAGAGTAGATAATTTTGCATGTAACAGACTACACAGATTTCCCTTAGCTAGTTCTGTCTCCAACTTATAGTCTGAATAGAAACTGGAAGCATGAATCCAGTCAAGTATATGTCTGGACAAACAAGCAATATTATAACACCTCAGATTTGGGAGGTTAAGACCTACGTCAAATTTGTGCCCTTGGAGTTTAAGCATAGCTATTCTAGGCCTTTTCCCATTCCAAATAAATTTGGATACGGCTTTATTGTATGCGTTTACATCTAGATGTCGGAGTAAAATGGGTATTGTTTGTAAAGGGTATAATAGTCGGGCAAATGAAATCATTTTGACTAAATGAACCCGACCTAGTAAAGACAACGGAAGACTCTGCCATTTCTGTAGTTCTTTTTGTATTTTATCAAATAAAGGGGGATAATTTAATTTGTATATAGAAGAAGGGTCTTTCCCTATCTTGATACCTAGATATTTAATAAAACTCTGTGATACCCTGATGCCCGTTGCTTTAATTTTTGATGTGTCTTTAGCATTACCACACCTTAACCATAACAATTCACATTTTTCTTGATTAATATGAAAGCCAGAGAAAGAGCCAAATTGTTTTATGACATTAAGGGTTTTATGTAGTTGGTCACCAGGGGCACTCATAAACAGTAAAAGATCATCAGCAAAAGCTGTTAGCTTCAATTCCTGTTTCCCTATTTTAATTCCGTCATATACTGGGGAATCCTCCAACGTCCTAATCAAGGGCTCTAGTGCTAAATTAAAAAGTAAAGGCGAGAGTGGACAGCCTTGTCTAGTCCCTTTCTCTAAAAGGAATTTATCTGACCGAAAGCCTGGAGTGTAAACTGCCGCAGCCGGGCTTTGATATAACACATCTATGAGAACACGAAATTCTCCCCTAATCCCAAATCTGTCTAGAACACTATGAAGCCATTGCCATCTCACACCATCAAAGGCCTTTTCAGTGTCTAACGAGACTAACGCACTTTGGTGGATGGTAACCGATCGACAGCGCATACAATCCATTGGCCCCCCGTTACCTTTCTCAAATTGATTACTGCAGCCCTCCCTTTAACAAATCCCACCTGAGAGCTACCGACCAAGGAGGGTAAAAATAATGCTAAACTAGTAGCCATGATCTTTGAGATCAGTTTGATGTCCTGATTTATAAGAGAAATTGGCCTATATGATTCTAATTTTGAAATATCCCTCCCTGGCTTCGGCAGGACCTTTATGTATGCCAGATTTGAATCCTCTGATAAGGACCCTCCCTGCAGCAACTCGTTGTAGTATTGGGCCAAAGTTGGTGATATTTGAACTTGTAGTATCTTAAAAAATTCTGAAGAGAACCCATCAGGACCTGGGGCTTTACCAATGCTAAGTGACTTTATAGTGGCCTGAACTTCTTCTGAAGAGACTGGAGAATGAAGTTGTTGTCTTTGTTCTTCTGATAGTGATGGAAGATTACAACGGCACAGAAAAGATTCACCAGCATCTTGGGTCTTATTACGTTCAGAATAGAGACTTTTGTAATAATTTTTGAATAAGGTGATAGTCCTGCCATCAGAGGATTTAATACATGTGATGCCATTTATTCCCCTTTGATTTTTAGCTAATCTAGCCAGTAATTTCCCAGACTTGTTGCCAAAAAGGAACAAATCTGATTCTAATTTTGTTCTGTACATCCTGTCTCTCCTATCTAGCCAGGTTTCAAATAATTGTTTGGATTCTTGCCACTTATGTAGATCATCTGATGAGGCATCAGCCTGAAACCTTGTATAAGCCTCACGGAGCGCATCACCAAATTCCTTATATTTTTTTTGCACTGTTTTTTTTAAATGTGAAACATAACTAATAATCTTACCCCTGATGACAGCTTTGGCAGTCTCCAACATAAGACGGGGGTTGTCAGAGTGAGTAGAATTATTACTATAGAACTCTAGCCACCAGCCCTGGATCATTTCCTTAAAAGCATCATCCTGAGCTAAAAAGGATGGCAACCTCCAAAAATAATCCTGTCCCCTCGGAAAAGAATCTAGCAGGTCTAGAGAGATAGGTGAATCATCTGAAACTGCAATCTCCTTTATTTCTGCTTCTGATACCTTAGTTATCAAAACTTCACTAATATAGAAATTATCAATACGGGACTATGATTGGTGAACAGGTGAGAAAAAAGTGTATTCTCTACTATCTGGGTGGGTCATACGCCAAATATCTACCAAATTGACAGATTCGATTAGTTCCATTAAATGCGAATCATTTGGCATCTTAACACTACTCTGATGCCGCTTACGATCTTCAGTTGGGGATGAGGTTGCATTGAAATCTCCTCCCAGAATCTTAAATGGGATATGCTCAAGCATTAACCTGTTTCTCAAATCCTGGAAAAACTTTCCACTATCACAGTTTGGCCCATAAATATTATATAAACACAACTCCCCAGATGGACACTCAATATGTACTCTTACCCATCTTCCCTCGTTGTCATTCTCTACTGACACAATTTATATGTTAAGGACTTCCGAAAAAGTATCAAGACCCCATTCTTCTTGTTTATTGCAGGAGACCCCAACACTTCCCCTACCAAGTATTTTTTCATTCTAAAGAAATCTAATAGGATTTTATCCCATGGAAATATTGGTCTTACTCCAACAATTAATGGCTAAAAAGGCCGCTGTTATTTGTTAAAGAAGTACTCCGATCACAGCAAGTGCTGCTGGAAGGGCGATTACTGTAAAGTAAGCAATTTTCAAAATGCTTTACCTAATAAAGGCTTTCTTTGCACCTTCAACTTGCTCTCTTGTCTCCTTGGTTGCTGACCACCACTGTGTGCTTTCAGTGATGGCTGGTCAATGCAGTGTTATCACAGACTACCTGAAAATAAGTTCCTGTAGCCTGGCCTGGCTAGGCTGGGGAGAGGGAGAGTACACATGAGCGAAAATGCATGTCTCCGCCATGCCGGCTCCAGGCAACATCATAGTAACACTGCATTACTAGCCACCACACAGTGGGAGTAGGTAATCAAAGAGACAAGAGAACAAGTTGAAGGTGCAAAAAAGGCCTGTATTAGGTAAAACATACATGTTTTTTAATAACATGCATTTGAAAATTGCTTAGTTTACAGTAATTGGCCCTTCCAGAAGCACATGATGAGATGGGAATAACGCATTAAGGGTAAATTACATAAATACAAGAACCATAAAATATCTCTTAAAACGCAGATTAACAGAGTAAAGACCAAATAAACTGTCCAAAGTAGACACAGGGTGACGAAAGACCCTCTGATAGACAACGACAATGATCCAACCGGGCTGGGGATGGACCTCTGCATGCTGTTGAAAATCCACAGACAGGAGAGGTGCCATACTTCCAGCTTTTATGGAGATGTTTTTACCCGCCACGTATTTGCCATGAATAAGTGACATGTCACTTATCTCCCCGTGCGTACAATACGATCGTATTGTACAAGCGGGGAGAGGAGGCTTAATCCATAGTTCTCTCTGATGGAGATGGAGCTGTGCGGAGGTAGTTCAGAAGGGATTATTGTGGAGGTAGTGCAGAAAGAAGAGATGGAGCTGTGGGGAGGTAGTTCAGAAGGGATGATTGTGGGGTTAGTGCAGAAGGAAGAGATGGAGCTGTGGGGATGTAGTTCAGAAGGGATGATGATGATGGTGGGGGTAATCCAGAAAGGATGATTGTGGGGTTAGTGCAGAAGGAAGAGATGGAGCTGTGGGGATGTATTTCAGAAGGGATGATGGTGGGGGTAATCCGGAAGGGATTATTGTGGGGGTAGTGCAGAAGGAAGAGATGGAGCTGTGGGGAAGTAGTTCAGAAGGGATGATCATGGGGGTAGTCCAGAAGGGATGATGGTGGGGATAGTGCAGAAAGAAGAGATAGAACTGTGGGGAGGTAATCCAGAAGGGATTATTGTGGGGGTAGTGCAGAAGGAAGAGATGGAGCTGTCGGGAGGTAGTTCAGAAGGGATGATTGTGGGGTTAGTGCAGAAGGAAGAGATGGAGCTGTGGGGATGTAGTTCAGAAGGGATGATGGTGGGGGTAATCCGGAAGGGATGATTGTGGGGTTAGTGCAGAAGGAAGAGATGGAGCTGTGGGGAGGTAGTTTAGAAGGGATGATCATGGGGGTAGTCCAGAAGGGATGATGGTGGGGATAGTGCAGAAAGAAGAGATAGAACTGTGGGGAGGTAATCCAGAAGGGATTATTGTGGGGGTAGTGCAGAAGGAAGAGATGTAGCTGTAGGGAGGTAGTTCAGAAGGGATGATTGTGGGGTTAGTGCAGAAGGAAGAGATGGAGCTGTGGTGAGGTAGTTCAGAAGGGATGATCATGGGGGTAGTCCAGAAGGGATGAGGTTGGGGATAGTGCGGAAGGAAGAGATGGAGCTGTGCGGAGGTAGTTCAGAAGGGATGATTGTGGGGTTAGGACAGAAGGAAGAGATGGAGCTGTGAGGAGGTAGTCAGGAGATAATGGTGGTGGCAGTGCATAATTAAGAGATGGGGGAAAGAAAAAGACATCTGCATAGTGTGCCATCTAACACAACTTGTTGTTGTTTTTATTCATCATAAGCACTTGGAAAACTACAGGCGTATACAGTAAACAGACCTATAGACATCCCACAGAGGCCAAAAGAGTGCTCCTGCGCCTTGTGTTTGTTGTTTCGTGTTGGATTTGCCTTTCTCTTTACTGTATGGAATAGCAGAGCAGACTGTGCTAGTATGGATTAAAAGTGACAAAAAAAATTTCAAAAACAAAAAAACCCACAATTTGGTGCAGAGGAGCAAGCCAGGCTCTGGGTGGAAGATGACTGATTGTACGGTTCACACCACGGCCCCTTCCATGGACCGTCAGCGTATCCGTGCCTTCCTTGTACTTACTTCCTGGGGTCCTGTTCGTGCACTGTGTCCTCTTAACCTGTGACCCCTGGCTATAAGAGGAAGTTCCTGTCTTTGCTCTGGGTCAGTCCATTGTTGTGTTGTTCCTCTTTCTGAGAGGTTGTCCATCTGAGCGCCTGCCAGCTTCTTAGGGCTGCTATCCTGGACTTAACCCCCGAGATGCCTGGTCCAGTTCCTTCAGTCCATCTGAGCTCCTGACAACCTGTCTGTCGTCTTCTGCTGCCCCTGTACTCGTCCAGTACCTACTATGTTTCTGCTGTCCTTGGACTCATACATTTCCCTGCTGTATCCTGCTGTATACGTTTCCCTGCTGTACCTGTCTAGCACTGCTTTAGTGCCTGGAGTTCCTGTCCTGCACCACGGCTGTCACCACAGGTGCCGTAGTCAGGGGGTAGACGACCTGGGGTTCCCGCAGCAAAGTCCATCCTGCTTTGCGGCGGGCTCCGGTGAAGACCGAGGGCCCCTTAGACTCCGCTCCCTGGCGTGGATCCCCATCTACCACCTCGCCTGCGGTGATCACAGTAGATCCACACCCGGTTACCAGCGATCGGCGCCTCAGCGTACATTGTTACCGCCGGATCGTGACATTGATGTGACGTTCCCCACTATTCCTGGATGCTGGATAGGCTGTCCAACGTTCAGGAAAGCTGGGTGACGCCGTCTCAATTGACTTCATTCCAGAGCTGGTAGACAGGTGTGAAAAGGGGGCGTGGTTTATGCAAGTACCTGGGGCATCGTTCAACTCAAGATCTCCCTAATGGCCACTCTTAAAAGTTGCCGTATCTGCCTCAGACTCACAACCACCCACCTGTTTACAAAGATCCCTTGTATACGGCCCCCACATGCTCTGACATCTGACCGCGGAACCAGAGCCACCGCTATTCCAAGGCCCCACACCACAGCTCCAGTGGGAAGTCCCTGCCGTGCTGCTCCGCTCCTGGGGACCAGGGCTGTATTTATAGGTCGTGCTGCCCTAGGCACTAAACCCAAATACGCCGCCATTAACCAATTAGATTGCCACGCCCTTTTCATATTATGCCACACCCCTTTACAAAAGCCACGCCCACTACAACCTTGTAATGGCTCAAGAAGAAAGCTAATTGAAGGGTTTGCCGTCACCCAGCTTTCCTAGATGTTGGAGAACCTATTCAGCATACAGGATAGACTGGAGATGCCGCCACACTGTGCCTACACCTAAACCATTAGGCTTCGTTCACATGGCTGATTTGGGGATTTTGCGCGCAAATATGGCTGAAATCCGTCCCAGACATTACGGTAATCCACAGTTCTCATAGAGAACTATGGATTCCGTCTCTCCTCCCCGCTTGGCGAATCCGCCACGGGGGGGAGATAAGTGACATGCACATTATCCCAGCGGGATACGCGCCATGAATAATGACTGTCTATGGGGCCGGCGAGCTGCCGGCCCCCCGCTGCACGGCACACGCCGTAATTGCGGGCGAAATCCGTCCCACATTTAAGGCGTGAATAAGCCGTGTGAACATCGCCTTAGACTTCAACCAATAAAAGCCACACTGCAGCTTAAGGCCATGTTCAGACGGCTTATTCAAGCCGTAATTGCGAGCCGGATTGCGCTCGCAATTCCGGCTTGAATAAGGGGCGGGGCCGGAGCGCGGCGGGGGAGCCGCTCGCCGGCCCCATAGACTTGCATTATCCACGGCGTGTACTGTATTGCGCCTGGATAATGTGCATGTCACTTTCTCCCCACCCGGCGGATTCGCCGAGCGGGGAGGAGCGACGGAATCCACTGTTCTCTATGAGAGCTGTGGATTACCGTAGTTACTGCGACGGATTGGAGCCGTACTGCAGCACAAATCCGGCGCGGAGTACGGCGCCAATCCGCGGCGAAATAAGCCGTGTAAACATGGCCTAAAGGGAATATGTCACCAATATTTTATTTTATTTATCAAATCCAGACCCTGATGCATATTCTTTTCTTCTTCGACATTTTTATTTTCTGATTGTAGATTCGTTTGGTCGTCTGTATATGATTATGATCTATAACACATTCTCACCCAGAGCAACAAATCAGACATCATTTTCCCAGAATGTTCTAAGAAATGAGGGTGGTGGGGAGGGGGGGGGGGAGCAGGGAAGCATGGGCCGTGGTGGGGGAGGGCAGGGAACACAGGCCCGTGGGGGGGGAGGCAGGGAAGACACTGGGGGCTCCGGCCTTCACAGTGGACAGGTCTCATAGTTGGATGAAAGGTCTACTAAGATTATACAGTATAGGTGAGATGGCCAGGTGGTCATACAGCATACCAGCCTGAGGGGGCTCTCACACCGCGCCTTTTTGATGCGTTTTTTAGTGTGTTTTTTGTGTAGAAAGGCGCGGTGAGTAATACTGTACATTGCTGTACAAAAATATTTATGGCAAAAATCGTGATTTTACCGCGATTTTTGTGCAGTAATGTACAGCATCAATTGTTGTGCCGACCTGCACAAAAAACACACATTAACAAACGCATCAAAAACACACTGTGTGAGAGCACCCTTAGGCTGTTATGCTGTATGACCACCTGGCCCTAAGAGGTGCCGCCCTAGACACCCGCCTATATGATCCCTATATCATAGTTGCCAACCCTCACGTTTTTGGCGGGTCACTCCCGCTAATGGGGGCCGTGTCCCGCCCCCCCGCTTCAGTTGTTCAACCTCCCGCGCTGAAGAGCTGCCTGAGGTTATATGTGTAAGGAGGCATCAGGGTAACATCTCCTGACCTCCCCTGAAACCACCATCATCGGCCGCGGCCCGGCAATGCTCTCGTAGCTGCTTGAGCACTACTGGGAAGGGGGCGGGGCTTAGCGGGACCCACGAGGCTCCGCCCCCTCCCTCGAACTGAGAACCAGCAGCAAGACAGATGAGTGTATGCAGAGGAGATGGGTGTCAGAGTGTGTGTGCAGGGGAGGAGTGTGCATGCTTCAGTGTGTGTGCAGGGGGGGGTTGCATGTTCGTGTGTGTGTGGGGGGGGGGTGTGCATGCTTCAGTGTGGTGCAGGGGGGGTTTTGCTTTGCTTCAGTTGGTGTGCAGGGGGGAGTGTGCATGCTTCGTGTTGTCAGGGTGTTTTTTGCGGAGGGGGGTTTTTGGTTTTTTCTCTGTGTGGAGGGGGGGGGGGGATTTATGTGGTGTGAGGGGGGTTTTTCAGTGTGAGTGTGAGGGGTGTGTTTATTTCAGTGTGGGTGTGAGGGGTGTGTGTATTTCGGTGTGTGTGTGGGGGTGTTGATTTCAGGTGGGAGCAGGGGTGTGGGGTTATTTCGTGGGGGCGCGGGGGGGTGTTGTGTATTTCAGTGTGGGGGAGGGGGTGTGGTATTTCAGGTGGGGGTGGGGTGGTGTATTTCGTGTGGGAGGAGGGGTTGGTGGTATTTCAGTGTGGGAGCGGGGGGGTGTGTGTGTGTTTTAGGTGTGGGGGAGGTGTGTGTGTTATTCGTGTGGGGCGGGGGGTGGGGTGTTTTTCTGTGGGTGGGGGGGTGTGGGGTTTTTTCGTGTGGGGGAGGGGTGTTTTGTATTTCATGGGGACAGGGGTGTTGTGTGTTATGGGTGTGGGGGAGGGTGTGTGTGATTCATGTGGGGCGAGGGGGTGTGTTTTAGTGTGGGGGTGGGGGGTGTGTTTTTCAGTGGGAGCGAGGGTGGGGTGTATTTCAGGTGGGTGGGGGAGGGGTGGTGTGTTTTTCATGTGGGAGCGAGGTGTGTGTGTTTTTTCAGTGTGGGGCGAGGGGGGGGTTTTGTTTTCAGTGTGGAGGAGGTGTGTGTGTATTTCTTGGGGTGTTTGGGGGGTGGTGGTTTTCGTGGGGTTTGGGGGGTGGGTTTTTTTCTATTTTGTGGGAGGAGGGGGGGTTTTTTGTTATTTGGGGGGTGTGTGTTTTTCAGTGGGGTTGGGGGGGGTGTGTGTATTTCATGTGTTGCGAGGGGTATTGTGTATTTCAGTGTAAGAAAAGGGTGTGTTTGGGGGTTTGTGGGAGGGGGTGTTGTTTAATGTGCAAGGGTTGGATTTCCCCCATTCTCTTCGCCCTTGCCCCTGGCCCCCGGTCTGTCTCTGGCGGTCTATGGGAGGGACGGGCCACAAGGGGTAGAATTTTCCCTTGTCCCCTTTCCCCGCCCCTGCGATCTGTCTTTGGTGGCGCAGAGGGAGGAGACAGGCCGCGGGGAACAGCCCCTTGGTGATTGCCTATGGCAATGCCTTTACACCAGAAAGTGGGTGACACTCCACCCCCAAAAGGGGCATCCGTTTCTATCATGGAAAGCTGGAGTTCCTGGGGTGTGGGTGCACCCAGTTTTTTGGATGCGAATAGGGTATCCGCAGTGTATGAGTGCAATGTTTTTTATTTACAGGTTCCCATTTGGACTACGTCGGATCCGTGGACTACGTGGTAACCTTGGATCCATTTTTTTTAAAAAAAAAAAGGGTTTTTAAAAGGGGGGGGGTCGGGGGAGTGTTTTTTTTAAAAAAAGGTTTTTTTGTGCAAATTTTTTTGTGTTTTTTTTTCCCTAAACCCCCCCGTTAAGTTTTTTTGGGGATTTGTACCTATTACTAAAACCGGTGATAAAGGGGGGGAGGGGGGGGCCAACCCGGGGGCCCCCCCCCCCAAAACAAGCAGTTTTCGGGCGTCCCCGCCCCAAATTTAAAGTGATGTCCCTTTTTTGGGGCCCGGGATTTTATGGGGAGGACGGGTTTTCCCTTTTTATGACAGGTGCCGCTGGGGGAAATTGGGCCGTTAAGGAAATGGGGGGGACCCCAATTGTTGGGGGTTTTAAAATTTCCTTTTGGGGGAAAAAAATTTTTTTTTTTTTAAAAGGGAAAAGGGAAAAAAAACCTTTGGGGCAAAAGGGCCCAAAATTTTCCCCTCTGGGAAAAATTTTTTTAAAAAAACCCAGGATGGTGGCCAATTTGGGTTTAGGAAATTTTTCTTTTTTTAAAAATTTTTTTAAAAAAATTTAAAATTAAATTGGGGGGTTATTTGGGTTTAAAAAAATAATTTAAAAAAAAAAAAGACGAGAGGTCCTCCCATTTTCCAAAACCACCAAGGTAAAACAACAGCTGCGCCTGCTAAAATCAAAGGGAAAGGTCCATTAACATGGGCCCTTCCCCATTCTAAAAAAAATCGCCCCAGCCCCCCCCAAAGGGGGACCATCACATAAGAGGGTCAAAATTCTGACGGTTACCGGCTTTTCCCAGTACCCCTGGTTCTTTGGTATGGGGCAATAGTGACAGGAGGGTTTGGTCACCTAGGGTGACAAAAATCTGCTGGTTGACACCGCCCGACCTAGTAATGGGGAGGCTCTGTTGATACCCCATTTCTAAAAAGAAATTAAAAAAAGGGGGAAAAAACAGACACAAATTACACAAAAACTTTTTTAAAAGAACATCCCCCCTCACCCTCTTTACCATTTTATTACAGAAATCAATCCCAAGTTGGTCCAACTAATCCAATGATCGACAAATTTCCCAAAGGGGCCCCTTTGGAATTTAAGAACATAAAAAAAAAAATGACAGTACAAACCCATTCCCTATCCCCCGAAAATCATTCCCGTGTGATCTTCTGGGGGCAGGGTACGGAGTTTAAACCTGCAAAATATGATTCCCGGGGGGTGCAGGCCAGCCCTGCTAATCTCCTGGGGGATGGTCCCATTCCCCAAAAAGATTTTAAAATTGCTCTGTACTCCTCTCTCCCCCCCTCCCCACATTGGTTGTATCTTTACCCAAAAAAAATACAAACCCCCCACACCCCAACCTCCCACTAAACCCATATCCTCTCCCTCACTTTTTAAACCCATAACCTTTATCTATTACCCATAGTTCTTCACCTCCCGTTTTATCCCAATGCCCCATAACTTTTTTCCCCCTACACCTCCCACCTATACCCCCCTGTTGCTTGTACAGAGGTGGTAAGGTAGGGGAAATGCTGAAAAAAATAGATTTCTAAAAGGTTTTGTGTGGTAAAAAATTTTAAAATGGAGTCTTGGCGAAAAGTCAACTGGACAGGGTGGAAAGAAAAGGGAAAAATAACAATTCCGTCCCGGAGATGTCTCTTGTGAGTCCCTTTTCGTTCGCACTTTTCACGAATGTCGCAGAGCCGTGTAACGGTAATCCACGTATAATAATGTATGGTGGAAATATTGATTGTAATTTAATGGTTTTGTTTAGGCACGTTTGGCGGTACTCCCAACTTACTTTCAAAAGTTGGGAAGTTGACCCATATTACACATTACTGGGAGCCCTATATGAACTGACACCTTTTAACACATCACATACCAAAAAGCCCATATTGTCTGAACCCCCATTATATGACAGTGACCACAGCCCATATATCTGATACCTAAAACATGTTCCCTGCCTTCCCCCATCCTCCCACCATTCCTAACCCCCCCCCCCCTCACTCAGTTTCACCTTTTCCAAGCCCCCACTCATTTTTCACCGCCTCCAGCCCCACCATTTTTTTCACCTGCCCCCAGGCCCCAACCCCACTTATGTTTCCCCCTTCCTCCAGTCCCCACTCATTTTTTCACCTGCCCCCCCGGCCCCCCCCCCACTTTTGTTTAAACCTCCCTTTCCGGGCCCCCAAATCATGTTTCCCCTCCCCTTCCCCCCCCCACTCATTTTTTAAACCTGCCTCCGGGGCTCCAGACCCCACTCGTTTACATGCCTCCATCCTCCAGCCCCCTTTTTATTTTTTAACCTGCCCCCAAAGTCCCCCTCACGTTTTCACCTGCCTCCTGTCCCCACTCACGTTTACCTGCCTCCGCCCCCCACTACTTTTCCCCTTGCCTCCACCCCCCACTAAATTTCCCCGGGCCCCCAACCCCCACTCAATTTTCCCCCTGCCTCCAGTCCCCACTTTCCCCTTTCCCCAACCCTGCCCTCCTCCACTCCCCATCACGTTTCACCTGCCTTAACTCCCCCAAATCAGGGTTTCCCCCAGCCTCCACCCCCAAACCCCACGTTTCACCTGCCTCCACCCCCAAATTTCCCTTTTCACCTGCCCCCCACCCCCACTCCCTTTAAACCTGCCCATTCCCCAACCCGGGTTTCACCTGCCCCCAAAATCCCCCATTCCCTTTCACCTGCCTCCACCCCCACTAACGTTTCACCTGCCCCCCTTCCCCCACTCCCTTTTCACCTGCCCCCCACCCCCCCAATTCCGTTTCACCTGCCTCCACCCCCACTAAATTTTCCCCTTTCCTCCATCCCCACTAAACGTTTCAACCTGCCTCCACCCCCCCACTCACTTTTCCCCACCGGGCCTCCCCCCCCCCAACTCACTTTCACCGCCTCCACCCCCATCACTTTTCACCCTGCCTCCATTTCCCCCCCTCTCTTTTTCCCCTTTCCCCCTCCCATCCCCCCTCTCAAAATTTTTCCCCTGCCCCCAAATCCCCCTCCGTTTCCCCTTTGCCTCCACCCCCCCATTTAAACTTTTACCCCCCAAATCACCTGCCCCCCTTTCCCCATTCACGTTTCACCGGGCCCCCACGTCCCATTCACGTTTCCCCTTTCCCCATTTCCCACTCCGTTCACCCCCCCCATTTCCCCACTCACATTTTCACCTGCCCCCCCCATTCCCCAACCCACCCACGGAACACTTTAAACCTGCCTCCCTCCCCACTCCCGTTTTCACATGCCCCAAATCCCCACCCCAGTTTCACCCCCCCAACCCTATTTTCCCCCCACTCAAAATTTCACCTGCCCCACCCCCCACTCCCTTTCCCCTTGCCCCACTCCCCACTCCCCTTTTTCACCTGCCTCCAGCCCCACCACTTTTTCCCCCTACTCCCCCTGCCACCCTCCCCCCGTTTCCCCCTGCCCCCAATCCCCCCCCAAAGTTTCACTCTCCCCAAATTTTTCCCCCCCCCCCACTGTTTCCCCTGTTCCCCCCCAACTTTCCCCCAACACCCCCCCCCCCCCCCGGAATCATTTAAACCTGCCCCCCGAAGAGGGGGAAAGGGCCTCGGTTTCTTCTTTTGGGGGCGCCTTTTTTCCGTGCGTGTTTGGGGGGAAAAGTGGGAGGGCCCCTGCTCCTTTTCCTCTCCCCGGGGGCAGCTTCCGTCTTTTTTTGGCCAGCGCGGGGGCTGTTTAGGAGAGGGGGAGGAGCGGCGCTTCCCCCCCCTTTTCCCCAGAAAGCGCCCCCGCGCCACTGAGGAGACAGTTTGAAACAGCGAAGCTTGCTGTTGAATCTGTAAATTAACACGGGGGGAGAAGCTTAATGTCCCCTTCCGGCGCCCCGTTGTCCGCTGTCGCTCTGCTGTCCGAGTGGAAAAGTTAATAAGGGACTGCCGCACGAGCAAACCGTTTCCCCCCCCCAAACCCTCCCCTCGGGCCCCCCGCCGCACAACCCCCCCCACCCCCCACCCCCTCTAAACCACTGGGGAAAGGGGGAAAATCCTTGGAGGGTAGGGAAACAATAAAAAAGGGGGGGGGGGGGGGAAAGACCCTGTTTGCCGTGCCCCCATTGGGAGGGTGGGCCCTAGGAACGGGCCCACGGGTCCCTTTGGGAAATGCGGCCCTGCGGGGGGACACTGCGCCAAATCCCCCCCCCCCCCCCCCCGCAAATATGGTAAAATCATTGAGTGCTGTGTAAAATCACCAGTGTTATTCAGGCGATAGGGAGTTTACGGTTGTATTTCTCGGCACAAACGAGCTTAAAAAAGAAGTGCCTTTTCCTTTTGTTTCAGGGTTTCCATCGAGTAGCAGAAAACTAAAAAAGGAGAAAGCGGGTTTTAAAGTCTTCACCCACGTTTGGGGGTATAGCGACAGGCCCCTGTCGCCTGCATAAAAAATGTAACGTTATCCTTAATCCCCCTTTGTTACCCAAAAGCTCTCAATCCCACAGGGGAATTTAGGGAAAACCACTGGGCCCTAAGCAGGAAATAAATGTTTTTTACCCCAAAACTTTTCCAGAAGAGGCAAAAAGAAAAAAAGGAGGCAACAACAGGTAAGGGGCGGTACAGTCTTTTACTTTAGCTGATTTGGGGCCAATTGCCAATTTTGAAAGCGGGGAAAAAAGGGATGCAAGGGGGGGGCCCCCTAGCCAAAAATTTTAAGGGCAGCCCCCTCTTGATGGGTTTTCACGCCCCCCTTTAAAAAGCCACACCCACTCACCCAATGCAAAAACGCTTGAAGAAAACAGGAATGCCCCCTGTAGCCCGGTATGCCTTTTTGCCAGTTTGTTCCCCCCATAACCAGGGGTGCCCCTTCAGGCAAATGATGCCCCTTGTTTTGCCAAGTAGATCACCCTTGCAGCCCAATTTGCCCCCTTTACCAAGTGATGCCCCCTTTAAAACAGGTAATGTCCCCTTTTAGCCAGGTGATCCCCCTTTTCAGCCCAAATAGAGCCCCCTTTTTAGCCACGTAGATGCCCCCTTTTAGCCCGGTAATGCCCCCTTAAACAGCAAGGGGAGAGCCCCTTAAGCCCGGTAAGCCCCCTTATAGCCAATAAACCCCCTTTGAGCCCAAATAGAGCCCCCTTTTACCAGGTAGGCCCCTTTGTTGCGGAGTGATCCCTTTGTAGCCCGAAAGGCCCCCCTTTTTAGCCGGGATGCCCCATTAGCCAGACAGTGCCCCCTTTTAGGCAATAAAAAAAAATAATAAAAACCACTCCCACCCGGTCCCAGAAAAACCCCTCCAGCTCCGGACATCCCCGGCGACGTCAGGCGAGGGGGGTGAGGCCCACGCCTAATACCCCTGCGACATTTACTGTATGTAACCCGCACACTCGCTGACTAAGGGGGGAGAAGGGAGGGGGGGAACGATCCCCCTCCGCCTCCCCCCTACGGAGACGGGACGGTGAGCGGCCGCGGGGCGTTTCACCCGCCCGTGGGAACGGCCGGCGGCGCCCCGGTAGGCCTGACGCTACTTTCCCCCATTCAAAGAACCCCCGCTGCCGCTTCGGCGGGGGTTGCACATGTGGCGGGGGGGACCCCCATTAGCTGGAACCCCCCACTAAAAACGGGAGAGTTGGCATGTATGGGTTGGGCCCCTAAAATAAACTCCACCGGTGGGCCCAGAAACAGTTAAACTGGTGGCCCCTAGAATCAACTGCACCTGTGGGCCCTAATCACCGCAGTCCAACACTGCCTGTACTGTGACATCACTGTGTGTATTATCTGTACTGTGACATCACGGGTGTTTTTTCCCTGTACTTTTGACATCACTGTGTGTTATTATCCTGTACTGTGACATCACTGTGGTGTTATCCCTTTTACTGTGACATCACTGTGCTGTATCCTGTACTGTGACACCCACTGTATATATCTCTGTACGTGCATCACGTGTGAAATTATACCTTAACTGTGACTTTAAATGTTTTTAAATTATCTGTACTGTGACATCACTTTTGGGGTATTGTCCTTTTTACTGTGACATCCTGGTGTATTATCTGTACTGTGACTCACTTTTGAAATTATCCTGTACTGGGGACACACTGGTTTTACCCTTGTACTGTGACATCATTGTTTATTATCCTGTACTGTGACTCACTGTGTGTATTATCCCTGTATTGTGGCATCACTGTGTATTATCCTGTACTGTGACTCTGTGTTTATCCCTGTATGTGACATCACTGTGTGCATATCTCTGTACTGTGACATCGTGTTATTATCATTTGTTCTGGGGACATCACTGTGTATTTTCCTGTACTGTAAAATCACTGTGTTTTATCCCTGTACTGTGACATCCTGTGTGTATTATCCCTGATTGGGACATCAATGTGTATATTACCCTGTACTGTGACATAAACTGTGTTATTATCCTGTACTGTGACATCACTGTGTATTTTTCTGTACTGTGACATCACTGTGGTAATTATCCCTGTACTGGGGATATCACTGTGTATTATCCTTTACTGTGTAATCACTGTGGTCTGTATTACCCTGCACTGTGACTCATGTGTATTATCTGTACTGTGACATCACTGTGTGTATTATCCCTGTACTGTGACATCACTGTGTATGGTATCTGTACTGTGACATCACTGTGTCATCACTGTGTATTATCCCTGTACTGTGACATCACTGTATATAATATGTACTGTGACATCACTGTGTATATCCTGTACTGTGACATCCTGTGTATTATCTTGTACTGTGACATCAACGTGTGTATTATCTGTATTGATTCATGTGTATTATCCTTCTACTGTGTATTCATGTGGTTGTATTACTCACTGTGAATCACTGTGTATTATCTGTCTGTGACATCACTGTGTATTATCCCTGTACTGTGAATCCCTGTTTTTATGGTATCTGTACTGTGACATCACTGTGTCATCACTGTGTATTATCCCTGTACTGTGACATCACTGTATATTATCTGTACTGTGACATCACTGTGTATTATCTCTGTACTGTGACATCACTGTGTATTATCTGTACTGTGAATCACTGTTATTACCCCTGTTCCCTGTAAACATCGCTGTGTTTATAATCCAGTACTGTAACATCACTGTGTATTATCCTGTACTGTACATCACTGTGTTTTATCCTGTACTGTAAAATCATGGTGTATTATCCCTGTATTGGACATCACTGTTGTATATTTTCTGTACTGTGACATCACTGTGTATATCCTGTACTGTGACATCACTGTGTTTTTTATCTGTACTGTGACATCACTGTGTATTATCCCTGTACTGGTGACATCGCTGTGGTATTATCCCGTATGTGACATCACTTTTGTTATTTCGCGTGACATCACTGTGTATTATCCTGTACTGTGCATCATGTGTATATTTCTGTACTGTGACACCCATGTGTATTATCCCTGTATGTGACATCACTGTGTATTATTCCTGTACAGTGACATCACTGTGTTATTCCCCCGGGTTTATTGTGGCATCACTGTGTATTATCCTGACTGTGACATCACTGTGTGTATTATCCCTGTACTCTGACATCACTGTGTATTATCCTGTACTGTGACATCACTGTGTGTATTATCCCTGTACTGTGACATCGCTGTGTATTATCCTGTACTGTGACATCACTGTGTGTATTATCCTGTACTGTGACATCGCTGTGTATTATCCTGTACTGTGACATCACTGTGTGTATTATCCTGTACTGTGACATCACTGTGTGTATTATCCCTGTACTGTGACATCACTGTGTATTACCTGTCTGTGACGTCATGTGTTTTCCGTACTGTGCATCACTGTGTTGTTATTATCCCTGTACTGTGACATCACTGTTTATTATCTGTACTGTGACTCTTTTATTCATTTTAAAGATGGAACCATACATAACATACGTCACTAAACATGAACAGAAATACTCAAAACTGAAATAATCTAAGGCTGGTCCAGTCTCATCCGTTCCAACTCATACACCCTTCCTCTATATTCAAAACTTACAATATATACAATTTTTCCCACCTACCCCTGCTGGCCCACCCCTATATTACACTATGTACACCTTATACAAAATTTACAATTTATACATAAATATAATCACAACCTATCTACACCTCTCCAACCCGCTGCCCTGAGTTCCGGCTCCATAAGTTCAAAATCCAAAGTTCTGTGACTTCCGGATCCGGCGCTGACGATGTAGGAGCACAAGCCGAGCGCTCCGCTGGAATCCTCCTAACAGCTGCAAATTAACAGCACTCGCACCAACAGGAGGTGATCATAGAGATAGGGGAAGACGCTGGAGACACACAGGGGCAGTCAGTGTGCCCATCGGACGGAAGAAAGTCGGGCCGAGAAACATTCCCGGCCGCCATTACCTGGAAGCGGGAGAAGGCGCGCCATCTTGCCCACTTGCGACCGCTGGAAACACAGGGCGCAGGCACGGCAGCAGAGAACAGAGAGGCAGCATTGGATTCGCGGGCCAGCGAGAGCAGCCGAGGCAGCACTGCGCCTGGGAGGACTGCGAGGTGAGACACACCCCTGGACCCTCTGCAGCAGTGAGGAACGGACGTGCCGCTCACCAGAGCGTGAGCTCCCTCCCCCGCCATCTCTAGCAAGGGGAGGGGAGGGGAGGAGTGGAGACCAGCAGCAGCAGAGGTGAGAGGCATCAGGCTGGCCGCAATCTGCAGCAGTGTGTGTCCTATTACACCCTCAGGGTGGCACAGGCAGGGCTGCCATCAGAACTTTCAGGGCCCCATACAAGCTGAAGCGTCTGGGCCCCCCTTCCCCATAAACCGCGCTTGCAGCGGGTCCCCTTCATTCGCTGGGCCCCGTACGTCAGTACCCCCTGTACTGCCTTTACGGCAGCCCTGGGCACAGGAGTTGAGAGGGACATAGTAATCAGTAAAACTACTCTGCTTTAGCCCCACACTGCTTGGCAGGTACCTAAGCTGAAGTGTGTTGTTGGGGAGACACAATTAACCCCTCAGGAGAAAAGACAGAGGGTGAGGGAGTGGCTCAGAGTGCCCCCTGTCTAAACAGCTGCTAAGAGAAGCATTACTCTGCCGTGACAGATTATCATTACCCTGCATCTCACAAGTTTACCTTGAAAGCCAATCTACAGGAGAGTGTGGTGTTTCACTAACGCAACAGCCAGCCATGCACATTAAAGGCAGCGTACCTACATCAAAGTCATAAAATAGACTGACAACACTGTCTGCCTCCTGAGTACATCTCCCTACTCTAACTGCAGATTATTTACCAACAATTACTGAAAAGGCTTCAAGAGTAAAAAGGCCGCAAAAATGGCGCCCTAATGAAAAAAGAAAAAGGGGGCCCGGGAAAACCCCGGGTCAGAGCAGGGGGAGGTGGATTCTTCTGAAGATAACCCCAGAGCATGAACATTCCTCCCCAATTAAAGTCAACTAAAAAAAACTCGCCGCAGCAGTGGCAAAAAAGATTTTACCAGTTTTGCAAGAAACAATTACCCACTGAACTATGCCACCAGAAGTTTTGAAAACGGGGGTAACCAAGCAAGGAGAGGACAAGAGGAAAGGGAAAACAGCGCTATCCTAACAAAGAAAAATATCTGATATAAAACGAGATTTAAGTGAGTGAGGGAAAAAAAAAACAAGAAATTTCTACCAAGTAAAAGACTTAGAGAATCTTTCCCCAGAAATAATCTGCAAATAAGGGTTTCCCGGGAAAAAAAAAATACCGCCCAGTCAATTGGCAAATTGTGAATGGATCCCCGCGGCGCAAACATCCCTAAATCGTAAATTTGAAAGAGCGCAAGGGTGGGCCCGGGAGGCCCCACACAAGTCAAAAGCCACAGATCGACGTTCGCAAGCTCCAAGACAAGAATAGAAAAATTTTGGACTATACTGACAAAGAAAACATATGCGAAATTTTCAAAGGGGAACAAAGCCCTTAATTTTCGAGGGGTCAATTTCTCATCTTTAATGACTATTCGTAGAGGTTTCACGAAAAAAAGGAAGGCTTTTAGTGGTTGTGTTCGCCCTTACAAAAAAAAAAAAAAAGGTTCCAGTTTCAGACCTCTACGTTGGAGTGGTGCCCAAAAGGGATCCACCCAATCCTTTACCACAGGCAGGGGGTTGAAGAGGAACTAAAAACACCTCTAAAAGGGACCCCGCAATCGGGGCTGAGACATCACCTGGGAATAACAAAAGACGCCCCGCCCGGGGTTTATGTGCCCGTGGTCCTTTCAGCAAGATTTTAATCCAAAGGAAAAAAACTGCCCCCAGACTCCGCCGAAACAAGAAACAAACCTGGGGAAATGTTTTTCTTTCCAGATAAAGTTTTTAGATAATAAAATTTAAAAATTTTGTGCTGACGGTCTTATTTTTGACAATTCCTTTTGGGTGGATGATGTGCTTAGGCACCCTTTCCCGGGACGAGGCGAGGTACAGACGTCAGAAAAAAAAAGAGGTCATTAACCCTTACCGACATTTGTCGTCCCAACGGCAATTCGGGTAGAGGTTCCCGCAAATTGCCGTGATACGTCACACGTCTTGCGCCTCACAAGGGGAAAGCGCGCAAGATGCGGCTGAAACCAGCGTTTTTCCCGTGGCATCATCCCCAACCCCCAGGGCCGGGAGTGCGCTCCGGCCGCGGGAGAAAAAACCCCCCAATGTCGCGACTTCGGGGGGTGCGACACGCGGCCTGCGGGGCAGGATTGACTTCCTGCTGCCCCCCGTTCGGCCCCAGTAACTGCTGGCGCCGTTAAAATTCCCACCGACAGCCCCGGACGCTGAATGACAGCAACCGGGGTCGGGTGAATCACGATCCCCACAATGCATTGTGGGCACGTGACGGGGCTTCCCATGGAGACCACAACTTTTAAAAACTGTTGCGATCCCCCTTTGCTGAATGATCTGACGATCGTTTCATGAAATTTCCCCCCCTGGGGAAAAAAAAAATGTAAAAAGTATAAAAAAGTTAAAAAAATAAAAAAAAAAAAAAAAAAACAAAACACAAAAAATAAAATAAAAAAGTACACGCCCTTTTCCCCCTTTAAAAACCCCAAAATCACCCTTAAAAAAGATAAAAAAAAAAATAATACCCATTTTTTGGTATCGCGCGTGCGTAGCCCCCCACCCTTCAAATCTGTCATGTTAAATTTAAACCCCGTACGGTGAACGCCGAAAAAAAAAAACCCCCAAAAAACAGCACAAAAATAGCGATTTTTTTTTCATCCCCCCAGCAAAAAATGGATAAAAAAGCGATTAAAAACCATATCAACATCAATGATGCAATTAAAAATCAGTTAATCCCAAAAAAAAAAAGCCCCTTAACGCTTGTTCGGAAAAAAAATTTAAAAAAGTTCTGGCTATTAGAGTAGCATGCATAAATTGGTTTTACAAAATAAAAACACTTTTTTTTTAAAAAAAAAATTGTGCTTTAAATTTTAAAAAAAAACTACTAAATTGGGTATCACCCGTAATGTCAAAAACCCACAGAGTAAAATAACTTGTCACAGAAAAGCCCCGGTGAACGCTATTTAAAAAAAAAAATAAAAAACCTGCTGGGGATTGAGTATTTTCTTCACCTACTTCCAAAAAACAGATTTAAAAGCGAAAAAAAAGTTTGTCCCCCCCAAAATATTCCCAAAAAAACGTCAACTCCCCCCCCCCAAAAAAAGCCCCCTAACAGCCCATAAACAGAAAAAAAAAAAAAAGTTATGGCTCTCAAAAGCGGTGATGAAAAAAAACTGTTTTCCTTTTTCAAAAAGTGTTTTTATTGTGTAAAAAGCAAAAAAATTAAAAAAAATATCAAATGTGGTTCGCTGTAATCGATCAACCTGCTGAGTAAAACGCATGTCTTTTATACGCAAGTACCGCTGAAAAATAAAATAAAAAACATCCAGGATTCTGTTTTTTGTACAAAAGTTCACAAAACCCTTAATAAAAAGTATAGCATCATATGCCCCTTAAATGGTATCAATAAAAACTTTAAACCCCAATCTCGTAAAAAAACAAGCCCACAAGCAGCTCCAATGCAAAAAATTAAAAAAGCTATGGCTGTCAGAATCGACAATTTAAAAAAACCAACTTTTTATAAAACTCGTTTAATTTTGTAAAGTAATAAAACATTTAAAAAAATATATAAAAAAATTTTTTAATTGTAATGTACCGACCCCATAGAAAGTTTTCCCCGTCATTTTCCCCGTTTTGGAAAACGTAAAAAAAGAGCCCCCAAAAACAAAGGGGGGAACTGCTTTCCCCCTCCATTTCCCGGCCCAATGCAAAAAAAAAAAAAACGGAACACTGGCGCCCAAAATGCACAAAACACCCCAATGAGATCCCCGAAGGGGGGGAAACCAAAAAGGAGCAACTTCGGAAGGTTTTACCCCCCTTTTTTAACTTTGGGGCTTTTGGGAGATGCGAAAAGGGCCCCAAATATCTGTGCGCCAAAAGCCCAAATAGACTCCCTCCCTTGTACCCCCGGCCATGGCCCCAAAAAAGGTTTTCACCCAAGTAGGTATTGCCGAATTGGAAGAAATTGCTAACACAATTTTGGGGGTTTTTTTTTCCCCGATTCCTTTTAAAAATGAAACATTTTCACAAAATTGCAGATTATTGGAAAAAAAAATATTTATTTTTTTTTTTGAGTGAACGCTAAAAAAATTTGTGAAAGCCTGTGGGGTAGATATACTCATACACACCGGATATATTCCGTAAGGGGGTTTTTAGTTTTTCCCAAAATTTGGTTTTTTTTTTTTGTGTATTTTATTTAAATTTTGGAAACCTTTGGGTGTCCGCAAACCCGAAATGGCCCCTAAAAAAAATCGTAATAAAATGAGACCCGAGTCCAGAGGTGCTCCTCCTATTTGGGGGGTTGTGGTTTAGCCAAAAAATGCATAGGGCCCCAAAATGGGATATCTCTGGAAAACGGAAAAATGGGAAACAATATAAAAATTTATTTCCCTGATCACATTTTTCCGTATTCTTGTAAAAATTATAAACATTTAAAATCGCAAAGAAAGTGAAATTTTGAAATTTCATTCCACTTTTCTTTTAAATTCCTTTAAACACCTAAAGGGGGTTAAAAAAATTCAAAAGGGTTTTGAATACTTTAGGGGTGTTTTGTTTTAATAGGTCCAGGGGGTATCTAACATACAGGTCAATAAAGTCACGTTAGAACGGATGGTCCCTAAAAAAATATATTGCAAATTTTCTTGAAAAAATTTGAAAAAAAACTCTAAATTTTTAACCCCCCAAAGTGTAAAAAAAAAAAAAAAGACATTTAAAAAAAAATGATGCAAACTTACAGCAGAATATGGTAGATGCTATTAAAAACTATTTTTTAGTGGAATAACATTTTTACATGCAGAAAATTTTTTAAATTTGAAATTGGAAAATTTTTCACATTTTTTACGAAATTTGATATTTTTCCAAATAAACAATAATTTTTTGGGCCAAAATTTTCATACTATCTTTTTAAAACACAAAGTGTCATGAGAAAAAAAATCTTGAATCAATGGTAGGTTTTAAAATGTCAAAAAGTTTTTCAATAAAATGACAATGACAGATTTCAAAAATGGGGGCCCCCCCCCCCCCCGTCCCGAGGGGCCAAAAATGGCTCCGGCGGTAAGGGGTTAATAAAAGAGGGTAAAAGGAGACGGAGGAAATAGTTGGAGATATAGTTTACATTTAAGATTTTACAAAATGTTTTTCTTGTTTCTATAGGGTTCATTTCCAGAGGGGGTTTTCTGCAGGGATGGGGGGTTGGGGGTGGGGGGGGGGGGGTTGGAGGCTTTCTGCATATATTTTACTGATCATTCAATTTTAAAAAAGGTATGAAAATCACTCATGGGAAAGTGAAAGGGGTTTTCTGTTCCCCAAACAAGGGCCATGGTTCTGGTTTTCTGGGTAAAATGAAGCCCAATGTTGCGCTATTACAGGAAAATCACCTTCCAACTGTGATTTTTCAGGGTGAGAAGGTATGGGTGGGCGAGGTAATGGGGCATCGCAGTCTAAAAAAAAGGAGTTTTGATTCTTTTGCGGGGGAAAACCCCCCGTCGTGTCAGGTTGTTTTTCGAAGCAATTTAGAAGGGGGGTGGGTCAAAGTACATTTTTGGAGCCCATGGGGGAAATATGCATATAAACGTATACGCCTAAAAAAATAACTTGGGGTTCTTAGGAAACTAGGGGGCATTAGTCTCCAACCGTTATCAAGACTTGTGGGAGGGGGTCAAAAAGCGTGATTCGCCCTGAGGAGATCGTAAAGTAAATTAAATACCGAGATTCCAATGACCAAAAGGTTCAGAACTTTGTAAATTTTTCCCCGGGCTCAAGATATATGGAGGTTCCCCATTCGTTTTTAGGGAATATACTTTTTTTTCAAAAAGTCCCTCAAACTGGTCCCCATAGAATTTTTTAATCGGATAATCAAAAAAAAGGGCTTAGAAGTAGAATCGCGTATTGTCTTACCTGCCCCTATACAAAAAGATTTGGATTTTTTTTCCCAAGGCCATGATTTTATCTGGCGCTTTCCCCCGGCCGGCAGGGGGCGAAACATTTGGAACATGGTACGCGGCGGGGGTTGAGTTGCAAATAGAAATATAAAAAATTACAATTATTTTGGGAAACAGCCAAAACTGTGTTAAGAGGGAGGGGCTAATCAGTCATTTTTTACCAAAAGAACAGTCAAGGAAATATTGGGTTTTGTGGGCACTAGGGTGCAACACCGGGTTCCTAGGAGATCTCTCACCTGAAAATAAAAAAGCATGGGCAGAGGCAGAGGTTTTCTTTTAGCTGTGGTTTTAACGCAAAAAACGACTATTTCAGAAGGATTTGAGGCGGAATTGTTCGATTGGAACAAATCAGGCAAGCTTTTGGCGAGATTGGATAGTTTAAAAAGGGGGAATAAGCATACATCCTAAAAACTCAGGGGGAAAAGGGTTTTGTCAAAAACCCCCGAAAGAACAATCCCCTTTTTCCCAGAAGTAATAGGAAACTATAACGGGAAATGTGATCAAACCCCCAGTGGGATAGGAGCGGAGTTTCTGGGTAAATATAAATTACCAAAAATATCAGCGGAACAGAAATTATTTTTGGAACCCCCAATAACCTGAGGAAGCCCAAAAAAGCGTCAATCATTGGGAAGGGAAAGGGCCCCCGGTCCTGATGGGTATCCTGCAGAGTTTTAAAAATCTTGAGAGAATAGGTGTCCCCAATTTTGGCGAAATTATACTAGTTGATGGAGGGGGAGACCCCCAAATGGCCAACCCCCCTTTCAAGGGTACGGGCCTAACCTGGGGGGGATTTAACTAAAACAGAATCCTTAGGCCCATCTCGCAATAAATCAAGACTTAAAATCGTGTCCAAGTTTGGTGATAGGTTGGCAAAAAATTCTGCCAGGCCTGATCAAACCCTACTAGGTGGGCTTTGTTAAGGGCAGAAGCGGTAACAAAATAAGGAAAGAAAAATGGGAGCAATGGACACCTGCATAACCACGAATGGGTCTAAATCACCCAAAAAGCTTTAGGTCTTTGACACAAAAAAAAGCATTCGACAGGTAAAGTGGGTTTTAAGATGGAGAGGTGCTAACAATTTTGGGTTTTGGGGCAAATTCCGCAACTTCCTTCACCCTATTAAAAACCCAAGAGAGCATTTATACTCCAGGGTTTTTGGGCTGAACATTTAAAATTTGAAAAGGGAACACGGGAGGGGGGTCTTTTATCACCCTTTTCTTTTTAAACCTAAACTAAGCTCTTGTTAATAATTGAAATCTCAAATATAGAGAAACCGCATAGGGGGAGGGGGAAATTAAAAATTTCGCTTTTGCGGATGATGTCCCTTTTTTCATGAGCTCCGCTGGAGCCCATTTGCAAGAGTCCCAGCCTTTTGAGACATTTGGGTTCCTTTTCAGGCTACCCCCATAAATAAAGATAAAAAGCAAATTTGTTTTGGATGGGACAGGGTCGCACAAAGATACTGCAGCAGTCAAAGCATGGGTATTAAAGTTGCAAAAGAATATTCAAATACTGGGGATCAAGATTGGGATATACCGACTTTACTTAAAAAGCAAACTACCCCCACTTTTTGAAAAAAAAAAATTTGAAATAAACTCGAGCTGGCAAAAATTCCCTATCCCTTTTGGAAAAGTTCATCTAGCAAAAAATATCTTTTGGCGTTTACTTACCCCCTTCAGAACCCTGCCAATATTAATAAAATGTGATGTAAATTTTTAATAAAATGATATAAAATTTTTTTGTGGGGGGGAAAGAAACAGAAAAGCCATGGGAAAGTTCCAAATGCCCACAAGGGGAAATGGGTTAAATCTCCCCAAATTTACAAGCTATAACATGCTGTTAGCTAGACACATTTTTGGGCTGGATTCATAATACGAATTTTTTCCTTTACTGGCCTTAGAGGAGAGTTTGGCGGGGGAAAAATTGACCAGCCTATTGCATACAAGGCAAGCGCAGGCAAATGAAATGGCAAAGCACTCGGTATTGCTAAGAGACACAATAGTCGCTTGGAGGGAATAGAGGAAACGATTTGGACTAGCTCACCGGATATCCAAATACTTGCCAATCTGGGAGCACATGGAGTTTCCCATGGGGAGAGATCATAGGTGGTTTGATGGGTGGATTACAAAGGGGGTAGCTTCGATAACACAATTATTTCACCCAACTGAAAATAGATACTAATCCTTCGAGGAGTTAAAGCAGGACTATGGGATTCCCAGTTCCCAGACCTTACAATATTTACAACTCAGATCGTTCTGCACTTCCAGACTAAAAGACATACGTAGAGAGAGAGGCAAAAACGATTTTGATTGTTTAATAGGAACAGGGTCCCAGAGAAAATCCATCTCAGATATAGATGCTATTCTGATGGATAAATACATTAAAATTCCCCCCGGAGATGGTTTTAAGAAATGGAGTCTTTGGTTAGGAAAAGATGATGTGGAAACGGACATCATCAGGGGATGGAACTCAATACGAAAGCACATCATTAGCGAAACATGGAGGGAAACTTACTTCAAACTGCCACATGCAGCAATATATGCATTTGACATCCCCCCCACACAAGGTTTCCCAGATAGGCTCACATCTTGCCCAAAATGTAACGAACCAAAGGCAAATTTATATCATGGCCTCTGGACTTGCCCGAAGGTGGAGGTATTCTGGATGGCGGTTAGAGATATTTTGATGCCTTTGTGTAAGGGAAGTGTGCACATGTCACCAATAGCCCTCCTACTTCACGGTTAAGGTGCATCTACGGGACAATCAGAACAGCATCAGGAGTGTAATTTCCCAGCAATCATACATATCATTCTATTAGTTGCCAAACGCTGTCTGCTGACTAAATGGTTAGAACCAGAGACACCAACAATTAAAATGGTAATAGATCAAACTAAGACGTACGCGATGGCTGACCAAATCTACACTGAATGCCACAAGGAGACGATGGCAAAAAGCTTCTTTAGCAAATGGAAGACGTTTCTAGAAAAACATTACTCTCCGAGCGAAATCAGAAAATTAATAGAGATATTTCAAAATACTGGTTGGTATTTGAGAGAGTCCCAGGGGGGGTCACTGGGGAGATTTCAGTTGCAATCACAGTCTCACCAATCATATATATGCTCATAATTGGGAAACCATCTTTAAAAGTGAAAACGGGGACAGGAAAGAAGTTGTGCGGCATTAATAAAGGTATTTTTCTGCCCCTTCCCTTTCTCCCCCCCTCCCTTACCTCCTCCCAACAATAACAAAATGTAGTTAAATTTAAAAAGAACGCCTCATTGGGGAGTGGACACTTCATTTCGCTCTGGCAGTGTATGTATGTTTAGTTGTTTGTGTTTAGGATTTTATGCTTAACTACTCTGACTTATATATGGAATGAATCTTACTTCTGTATCCCCACCATGCTAAAGAGCTTGTCTACAATCAACCCTCAAAGTCCTCCTCAGTAGTATGAGTTTAGAGGATGGTCGCACATAATACATCAAAGAGGTTTAAGGGTTTACAAACATAATCGGTGATTCAGCTATTCATTACGTATGTTTATTATGTTTGGTTTGTTATTAGACATCCATTGTATAGTATTATATTTCATGTTAAAATTTGGTACCGTCTCTGAAAAAATTTTTTTCTCTGTACTCATGTATATTTTTGACTGGTACTCAATAAAATATTTGTTAAAAAAAAAAAAAAATCCAAAGTTCTTATGTCTGTTTTAGATGAAGCCAGACTCAATCCTCCCTCCCCCTGAAAAACCCCACCCAACCTATCTATATCCCCCTAATTTATTTATTTATTTTTATTTCCCCCCCCCCCCACACTGTTCTTATACCTGAGTTCTTTTTATGTTTTTTGTCCGCATTCAAAAAAGTCTTTGTCCATAGTCAGTTTAGAACCAGATTTTTTTTTCCCCTCCTCAGAAACCCCCCCCCCCAACCTAATATATCCCCAAAAAATTTTTTTATTTGTTATAAATTTTTAAAAAACTCTTCCATGTTTATCCCCGTATCTCTATCAATATTATACACCTAAAATATTATGTACACCTTTATACACTATTATATTCTTATTTTATACCCTATTCCCGCCAGTGTGTTTTTTTTTTTTTTTTTTTTAAATTTTTATTTTATATACCTTATTACACCCCTATATACCCCCCCCTTTATCGTGCACCTGTGCCCACCCCTTATTTTTAAAACCCATTCACCTTCAGAAGGCCCGGTTGTTGTTGTAAGTTTTTTTCCCGCCACTAGGAAAAAAAAACAAAAATTAGTGGAAGCATTAACCCACCCCCAGGATGGCGGGGGTAAAGAGATGGGGGGAACCTAAAGGACAACCCCCTCCAAAAAGTTGAATCCCCCCGCGGCCCCCAACTCCCAAACTCCCAGAACGGACCTTCCCAGATCGTCCAAGAGGGGCCCCAACCACCATTACCTCGGGAAGAATTTCGACACGTGCGGATAAACCCCGTGCCCCCCAAGTGTATAGAAACCATGAGCTGCTATAAATAAAGTCCAAGGTCCCTACCCCCCCGGGGTTTTGAACGTTCCTTTAAACCCCCCGGTAGGGAGGGGCTTGCCCAAAACGGCCAACCTATTAAATGGGCCCCCTTTAAAATACATTGTTTTGTAGGGGCAATGGAGGAGGAAATTTCTATGTTTTCCCAGCATGCTACCCACCCTCCCCAAAGGGCAATTTCGTCCTCAGAGTTTGGAACTTACATTGTCCCTTACTGCAGCTTCAGGGAAGAAAACGCCAGGTCGTATCCCAAACTTTCTGTGGGACCCAAAAATTGAATTTAAATAAACAAACCCCCTCCTCAGCCCCGACTGGGCAATTTTGGGGGGCCAATGGTTTTTGAAAAGTGAGTAGAAAACCCCCCTTTTCACCCGGGGTTTTCCGGGCCCCAGGGCCATTATCTCCGTCACCCCCGGGACCCCACCGGGGAGGGCTTAGGTCAGTGCAAGTAAGGGGGAAAGTATTGCCCCTGACACCGGAAGATCCTCACACGACCCCCGACTTCCTTTCCCTGGAAAGGGGAACTAAAAAACCTCCCAACGGGGAAAGGTACCCACAGGAGAGGGGCCTCACCCAAAGGGGGGGCTTTTTTATCTTATAAAGGTGTTGGTTAAAAAAAACCCAGGGGTTTAAAAACCATCCCTAACCCCCAGTCCCCGAGAGTATGTCACCTCCTTTTGATGGTTAAGTTTTCCCCCCCAAAATATCGGGAAAAACAGATTAGACCCGTCCCCGGGAAAAAAAACCTGGAAAAATGCAACATCCCCCCAAAAGAAAATAACGGGAGCAGGAAAGTTTGATAAGCCCCTTCCCCAAAGGGGTTAAGACCACCTTTCCACGGGTCCCTTTCCCGAGCGGATTGTTTACCCTGTCCTCCCAGTTTTTTCTCGGGTAATCACCTGCCAAATTCAACCCCCAAAACTTAATTGTTGCGGGGCACGGGGAAGGTGCCCCAGAAGACCAAAAGTTGGTTCTCGCTCCCCCCAAAGGCTTTACATTTTCCCAAATTTGATCTTGGCCCCCGGTGCCCGATAACTTTAAAACTTTCGAATCACCCATCCGCCCCTCCGGGGAAGAGCAAACGAGTCTGTCGTCCGCTAGGTACGACCCCTCAAGGAGGGCCCGGGGCCCCGAATGCCACCCTCCCCCCGCCACGGTCCCAATTGTCTTCAAAGGGAAAGGGGCCCCATCGCAAACAGTTTAGAAGGGGTCAGAGGCAGCCTGACGCCCCCGGACCCCCCAACCCCCGAAAGGGGGCCAACCCAACCGTTTAAAAGTGGAAGTTCAGCCCCTTGTAAAAAGTCTTTTTAACCAATTTTAAAAACCCCCCCTGGCGCCATATTCGGAGGGGGTGGACCAGAGGTATCGGGGTTGACCGATAAAAAAAGCTTTTGCCTGGTCAGTGACAGTAAAAAACCCCTTCCAGTGGCCGCCCTGCCCCGCCCCCAAACCCCCTGACACCAAGGACCCCCTAAATCGGGTTTCCCTGGAACGAACAGTGCTGGGCCGAAGAAAAAAGACTTTTGCGGATTTTCTGTCCACATTAGAAAGTAGCCCCCCTATGGGGAGCCAGTTCTCAATGTAGGGATCCTTACCTTTGACAGATAATCAGAGCTGACCTCCTCTTTGGCCCTTTGGGGCCCAGAGTCCCGGGAGGTATGCACTTTTATGACCCGGTAAATAGAGAACCAAGTGTCCTTAAAAGGTCTTATAAAACTCAGATGTTAAACAATCGGGCCCCAAGGGGTCTGCTTGGAGCTAAGAAAGTAAATGCCCCCTCTATTTCCCTCCCTCTGATTACCCCTGTCAAATCCTCAAAAGGGGGTCTACCCCTTTTTCGGGAATGCTTTCAGCCGAAAAGCCGAACATTTATCTCGTTTAACTCTCTCTTGCCCAAAAGATGAGAGTAGAATCCCCTAACAAATTCCAAGATGTCTAAAAACGGACTTCCTTAGAGATCCTGTACTGTCTTTTAGGCCCCGTCTATTTTATACCCCGACACCTGCGTTTCTGTTAAAGGGGGGGGGGGGGAGCGGTCCCCTGCTAAAAGCCCCTCTCAGGACCAAGGTTGCTTTTTTGGTCTGTTTTTACTTTTAAGCAAGGGTTTTTTACCTGGGACCTCATCACGGGTCACCCTGTCGGATAAATGTTCGCCTTTTCCCTCGGGCTTGATACAGGCGTACCTGTTCAAGCTTCTGAGGTGGGGTTTTCTGGCGGAAAAAAACCCCGTGCCTTTTCTTAAATATTTCCCACCACTTGACTTCTATTGCATAAGCCGAAAAAGAAGTCGGCTCTGTAAAAAATCCTAAAAGGATTTTTTAATCTCCCGTTCTTCCGGGGTTGACGAATTAAGTTCCAAAAAAACCCCCTTCCCGGGGGGGGAGCCCTTTCAACATTCAAAGAAAAAAAATATACATGGCGGAGAACTTACCTTGCCACCGATAACGGTGACGGACGCGTCCCCCTTTTTAAATAAAACCTATCTATCCTAAAACCTACTCCTATCTCTAAAATAGGGAACCCTTGTGGTTGGGGGTGCCGATGTGGACATCTCCGCCGAGCCTCACAAAACTATTTATTTAGGCGGGCCATCTGAGCCACCCCTTTTGGCACTTCCCCCCATCCTGAGATCTCGTGACGGTATTGAAAATCCCCCAAAGAAATTCCCGGCTCGAAAAAGGAAAGGCTTGACCCTTTTAAAAGGACTTTTCCCCCCCGGCATCTGGGGGGATAGAGTTTAGGCTGAGCCCCTGTCCCTTCATGAGGACATCTGGGATCGACCCCCCCTTTTCGGTCGATCCCCCGTCTGCATTAAAACGCGGCTTTTAAAAAAAACCGCCCCCCGGAATATGGTCGGAGCAAGGACAGTAAGAAGGCCCTGCTCCCCTTTCCTCCTTCCCCTTCCCTATGTCTGCCTGCCCGTCAAACCTGGTCTTTGCAAAAAGAAAACATCAGTTTTTAAAAAAATCAAATGCCTTTTAATTAGCCACATTTGATTTTATGGGCCACATTAATAGGGCCAGCGTAACGGAAAATTCGGGCCCCCATCTTTGATGACGAGCTCGCAGCCTTTTCTTTGATCCCTCCATCTGGTCTCGTCAGAGCTACGGGGTTTCAGTCTTTTCGGGACTGAGGAGACATCAATTTCTAACACCCCTTTTTTATTACTTTTTTTCCCTCCACCACCATCCCCTTTTCCCTTAAAACCCCCCACTGTCATTATCTTTTTTGCCCAGTGTCCCCCTTCGGTTTTATGGGGCTCCCGCGCCACTTAAGCCACCCCCCGGAGGCTCCCTTCCCCTTTTTTGGCACCTCCCCCTTGCCCTCCTCCCCCCCTGAAAAAGGGAAAAAAAGGTTTCCCAAGTATCGGTACTATTTGAGGTCTGGTCAGGGTTTTTTTTTTTTTACCCCCTTCCCTTTCAGGGCCCCTGGCTATCGGGTTAAGGGGGGGAAAGTGCTCCCATTCCAGTGAGGTCGGGCCCCTGCCTCTTCCTTCTTTCCCCTTTCCCCCTTTTTTGCACCCCGTTTTGGGGGCTTTCCCAATCACTCTCGCACTCTTGAGTGAAAAGAAGGTGGGGGAGGGGCCTCCTCCTTCTTCTTTCCCCCTGGTCTTCCCTCCAGATCCCCTTTCCCTCAGGGCCTCAGACTGTTCGGTCGCACCCGGGTTTTTTGAAGGTTTGGGAACCCCGGATGGGCCCGGGGGGCCCCCTCTCTCTCCTTCTGGGGGCTCCTTTTCCCTTTTTTTGGGTTTGCCATTTTTTTTTCTTTAATCATTGGTTTTTTTTTGTTTTTCCCCTTGGGTGTTGTTACCCTATCGTACTCCCCAATTTGCCTCTGGCCTAGTCTCCTTCCTCCTGCCTTGAGCACTGGTAGGTAAAAGAGGGGGCAGGTCAGAAGGGGTGCCCCAAAGCCCACCACACAGGTTGCGGGAAATTTTACCACATGTGGGCCTGGGGGCCCAATTTCCCCAAAATTGCGACACCTGCCCCTTTACTGTGATAAAATGTGTTTGGGGTCGCCGACCTGTGGCAGAGGCTTCGGCTGCCCCCGGGGTAGAAAACCAGGATTCGTTCTTCCCCAAAAAAGCGGGGGAGGGGGAAAGTGGGTGACGGTGTTCCTGATCTTCAGCTTGACCATAAAGGTCAGGCCCCTGACCAAAAACCGTGTTCATCTCTGTTCTTTTGGGATTGCATCACTTCTGTATCTGCTTGCCCGGTTTTGATGTCTATATAAGAAAAAGACCGTTACAGGTCAAAAGGTCCCTTTTTAATGTGATTTGGGGGTTTGTTTGGGCCCCCGAAATCCCGCCACTCGGACATATACTTCTTAACCTCGGGCGGGACCAAAAAGATTTTAGACCTTGGCCCCCCTGAACTATGTCGTTATGGGGGCCCCCGAGGGGAGGTTCAGGGCAAAGATGTCACGCCCCGAAACCCTCCCAAAAAGGAGTCCCCCACCCTTGCCCCAGGGGAATGAGTATTGCCAAACCCCTTGAGACGACCAGTTCCCTTCTAGGCACCCTGTCCAGCGTAGGAGGGGCCCCGGCCCCTCCCCCCCTGTCCTTTGCTTCGGAAGGAGGAGCCCATGCCTCCCACCAAAAGGAGGGTATTTCCCTGCCTCTTGGTGACGTTCTCCCCATTTTTTAGGGCCCCCCCAGAAAAAGAGTGGTTCTCTGCACTACCTGTAATTGGTGGTGCTTTGAATCCCCTTCCCCCAGCCCCTACTTTGGAAAAACTCCGGCCCTCCGCACCCGAGGGGGGAGGCCCCGAGGGGCCCCCCCCTGGGGGTGGAGGGGTGGTGTGCCCGGGACCCTCCCCCTTTATGTGACGGCTTTCCCCTTTTACCTGGACCTCCCGTTCCCTTTTTCCTTTCTATTTTTTTTACCCTTCAATTTCCCATTTACCCCTCTTCATCCCCGCATTCACCCCATTATTTGTTCCCAAAACCCCCCCTCCCCTTCATTTACCATTTGTACCCCAAATTTGCCCCCCCTTAACCCTGGACCAAACCCTTTTTTTCTCCATTTTCCCAAATGGTGGGCCCTTTCATTTTCTTTCCTGCTTATGTTTGGGGTTTGGGCTTCTTTCCTCTTTAAAAAATTTTCTATGCTCCCCCCACCTTTATCCCCAGCTCGCCCCCCAATTTGTTTCCCCCTCCTCAGGGGTTTGACCCAAATTTTCCCAGCCCCCGTTTTCCCCCGGATTTGTTGTGGTAAGTGAAAAAAAAACCCGGATGGCACCCAAACTAAACCGAGTGTTCCCCAAACCCTTTTTTTTCTTCCCTTTTTTTTTTTTTTTTTTCCTCGGGAAATCGTTCCCAAAGGCAATGATTGCAAGCTAACGGGGGGTTCAACCTAACTATTTGTCCAAAAGGATCCCCCCCGGGATTCATACTGCCCCGGCTTGATTTCCCATATCCCCCCTGTTTTTGGGGTTTCACTTGCTGGCCCCAAACCCCCTATTACCGAGTGACTCCTCCAGCTGGATTGGGAACCCCAAAATGGTGCTCCCCGTCCCCCTTGGGAACCTGCTGTTTCGGGTCTTGAGGGGGTTTTGGGATGAAAATTTTCCTCCTCCATTCCCTTTCACTGGCTCTAATTTTCTTCTAGTTCTAAATTTCTTGGGTTCTCTTTCTCTTTCCCTCTTTTTCTTCCTTTTTTCTACCCCCCCCTTTCCCCCCGTTGTTTGTGACCTACCATTTCTTTAATCTATTTTCAATTACGGTTTTTCTTTGAAAACCCCATGTTTTCCTAATTTGCCTTCTAGTTTTGTTAAAAGTTTTAATTTTCTCGGTTTCCTTTTTTCTTTTTTAACTTTTTTCCCCTTTCTTTTGCCTACACTTTTTTCTTTAAGTTTCAAAAATTCCCCAATTTTTTTGTTGTCTTATGGTTAACGTTTACCACATTCCTCATGTTCCCTTAAAAAGAAGGCTATCTAGAAGCAAAAGATAGTTGGGCCTCCCCTGGGATTAAATTTCCCCCAAATTTTTAAATGGTTAAGGGCATTTTTTTTTAGTATGACTGGGGCCCGTGACTTATTTGTTTCTTTTATAGTTCTCAATGGGGGACCTTTAAAGAACCTTTTTTTCCCCTTTTTCAGATGCACCTTTTTCCCACATTTAGGGTTATATTAACAGATGGATCGTTTCCCTCATCTAAAATGGGAAATAGAAAAGTTGCCCGGAACGTTTTCAGAAGAGCCCGAATGCCCCAAAACATAGCTTACCAAGCAGGGCACAAACCATCACAGAACACCCAGATCCCCCCGGCAGGAATACAAAAAACGTCCTTTTTTAAAATGAGGTGAATATTACAGTTTTGGGGGTTTTCATCGGGCTTTCCTCATTAAGTTTTGTGGTGTTATTTCAGCAACTTTTGTTGCCCTTCAGGGAAGTTTTTTTCTTTACTATAGTGCAGGGGCAGTTTTTTACTTTCACAATTTCTTCCAACATTTTTTCTTTATTTGTTAAACCCTTTTTCAGTGCGGATACTGCCTTTGGCCGCGGGAGTTGGGGAGAGACAGGGGCCATTCACTGCACCCCCCTAGATCCCCCCAGAGAACCCGCTACTGCCGGCGTCCCTAGGGTACGGGAGCCACGGGGGAAAAACAGGGGGCAAATGATGAAACCCCCTCCCTCCCCCTGCCCCCAACCCACCGTTTTGTCTGCCCGGGGGAGGAGGGGAGAGACGGGGGTCCACATGAACCCCCCCTTCCCATCCCGCAGCGAAATCCGCCCGTCCCACCTCATCTGCGCACTGCGGGGGGGCAAAGGGGAGAAAGGGGGCACGAATGAACCCGTCCCCAAACCCCGCCCGGATTCGACGCCCCAAGGAAATTGATGGTTTAGGTGCGGGAGCCAAGCGGAGAGACAGGGGCGAAATCGAGTGAACCCGCTCAATCCACCGCCTGCATGCTCCTCCCACCAACACCGTCCCTTTTTCCTCGAACCCCTACGTCACCTTGGCACCGCTCCCAATCTCCTGTGTGTTTCCTGGGGGTGTTTGAATGGTCTCCCCCCCACCGGGCTTCTTGGGCGGTTTTTGAAAAATTCCGGGGGGGGCCGCAGTTTTATTTCTGCTTGGGGCTTCTGGCTGTCACCTCCAGCGCCGGCCCAATTCCCCCCTCTGCAGGGTTTTCGCTCAATACCTTCTTCTTCTGTTTTTAGGATTTTTCAACATTGTCCCCTCCCGGACTTCCACCTTCTGCGGGAGAGCGCAATAACTTCTTTCCCCCATTCTCAGTAACTTTCTCGGGCCAGTACGTGGGGGTCCGACCCCCCCCTGGCCTATTCAGGGGGCAGGTGTTTAGGAATCCCCCCTCATTGGGGTAGCTTCCCCACGAAGAGGGGAGGGGAGGGGCGTTCCCAGACGCGGGCCCCAAAACAGAAACCCGGCGCAGTCGCCTCCCCCGGCTGGACATCATTTTGTTTTATTTCCCCGCACTGTGAACAAACACTGTGTATTTTTGTACGTGACATCTATGTGTATTATCTGTATGTGACATCCGTGTATTTTTCCCCTTTTTTGTGATCATGTGTGTTTTTTTATTGTGACATCATTGTGATTTCCTGTTTTTGGGACATCACTGTGTATTATCCTTTTATGTGACATCATTTTGGGTATTATTTACTGTAATTCCCTGTGTTTTTCCCGTACTGTGACATCATGTGTATTTTTTCTTGTACTGTAGATCCTGTGTATTTTTCTCTGTACGTGCATCACTGTGTATTATCTCTGTACTGTGACATCACTGTGTATTATACCTGTACTGTGACATCACAGTGATGTCACAGTACAGAGATAATACACAGTGATGTCACAGTACAGGATAATACACAGTGATGCTACAGTACAGAGATAATACACGTGATTCCAGTGCAGATAATCAGTGATGTCCAGTGCAGAATATACAGTGATGACATAAGATAATACCCACAGTGATGTCAAGTCAGGATAATCCCCGGGATGTAAGTACAGGTTTTAAAAACAATGATGCACAGTAAGGTAATAACAGTGATGAAGTAAGGGGTAATAACGTGATGTCAAGGGAAGGGATAATCACAGTGATGCACGTACAGGATAAAGCACTGATGTTACAGTAAAGGGTAATTTCACACAGTATGTCACAGTAAGGGAAAATCAAAATTGAGCCCCGTACGGTAATATACACAGTGTGTCAAAGAACGGATAATTCACACAGTGTTACAGTAAGATAAAACACAGTGAAAGTTACAGTGCAGATAATACACACAGTGATGTCACAGTGGGATAAAACAGTGTTTTATTATTAATGTACATCACTGTGTTTTTCTGTACTGTGAATCCTTGTTATTTCCCGTATGTGAATTTACTGTTTTATTTTCCCTTTTTCTGTACTTTATTTTGTAAATTTTCCTGTTTCTGTGACTCACTGTGGTATTATCCCGTCTGTAAATCACTGTGCTTTCCTGTCTGTGCATCACTGTGGGGTATTTCCCCGTACTGTGAACACTGTGTATTACCTTGTACTGTGACATACTGTGTTTATCCCTGCACTGTGACATCACGTGTATTATCTTTTACTGTGCACCCCGTGTTTTTTTCTTGTACTTAATCATGTGTGTTTTCCCTGCATGTGACATCACGTGTATTATCTGTACTGTAATTTCCCGGTGTATTTTGTAGTGACATCACTGTTATTATCTGTATGTGACATCACGTGTGTAATTTTTCCCTGTACTGTGACTCCTGTGTGATTTTGTACTGTGAATCCCGTGATTATCTCTGTACTGTGACATCCTTGTATTTTAATTTTGTACTGTGACATCACTGTGGTATTATCTGTACTGTGACTCACTAGTATTTTATTCTTACTGTGAATCACTGTGTGTATTTTGTACTGTGAATCACTGTGTATTATCCTGTATTTATTATTATTTATTTTTAAAGTGCCATTGATTCGGGCGCTGTACATTCGAGGGGGTTACATACATTACATAAGTCCAACGAGTACAGTGATAAGGGATAATGAGAAATTGGCAGACAGAGGGAGAGGGACCCTACCGCGAGGGCTTACCCAAAACTACAAGGAGGGTGGAAAGAGACAGGAGGTGAGGGGCAGGGCATGTTGTGGGGAAATAGTGGACAAGTTTATTGAAGGTTATAGGCAAGCCTTGAAGAATGGGTTTTCCAGGTTGCTTTTGAAGCTGGTGAAAGTGGAGGGAGGTCTGATGTGTTGGGGCAGTGAGTTCCAGAGTGTGGGTGAAGGGACGGGAGAAGTCTTTGGGGACGATTGTGTGAGGAGTGATAAGGGGAGGAGCAGAGAGGGGAAAGGGCCTGTGAGGAGCGGAGAGTGCGTGGGGGGAGATTTTTTGGAAATTAGGGCAGAGATGTATGGAGGGGGAGAGGTCACGGAGAGCCTTGTAGGTCATGGTTAGCAGCTTGAAATGAAAATTTGCTGGGCAATGGGAAGCCATGAAGGGATTGGCAGAGGAAGAAAAAAGAAGTAGCGGGAGGAGAGAGGGTGGATTAAGACGGGAGCAGAGTTAAGGATGGTTGGAGGGGATTGCGAGGGTGCAAGCTGGGAGGCACTGAGAAGGATGTTGCAGTTAGTCTAGGCGGAGATGACAAAGGGCATGGACCAGCTTTTTGTAGTGTCATAGTTGAGGATATGAGGGATGGGAGTGAGAGATGTTTTTCAGGTGGAGGCGGCGGCAGGCATGAGGTCGATGGGTTTGGATGCAGTTGGTTTGAAAGATAGAGCGGATCTAGGATTACCCCATAAGACAGCGGACTTGTGGGACCGGTTGTTGTGATGAAAGTGTAGAGCCGTTGACTGTAATAGAGAGATCAGGGGCAAGGGTAGAGTTGGAATGGTGGAAAGATGATGGTTCTGTTTTCTCTACATTTAAGTTTTTAGGAGAACGCGATGAGAATAGAGAGGATAATTGGAGTGACTGGACCATCAGGGGAGTCCGGGAGAGTTAGAGAAAGTGAAATTAATCTGGGGCCAAGAATGTTGAGGGTTGGGTTATCATCAGGGCATACAGGTGGTGAATTAATGAATAGCCATTGTGAGTCTATGAGCTGACCGAGGCAAGGGTTGTAGATTAGAGAAGAGTAGGTGGGGGCCCTATAGACTGGACCCTCTTGGGGTGCGCCAACAACGAGGAGAGGCCGGGGGAGGAGAGGAGGAGCAACAGAATGAAGAGAGCTGAATGTTTGTCCGATCAGTGATGGTACGAGGAGATTCAGGAAAGAGCAAGTCCTTGATGCGATGGGAGGGGAGTGGATTTTGTAGCGCGGAGGAATGGTCGACGAAAGTGGTCAAAGGCAGGAGGACAGGTCTAAGAGAGGAGATGAAGACACAGTGTAATGAGATGAAGGATTTAGAGATTAACTAGGTAATTAGTGACTTTGGTTTGGGCGGTTTCTGTGGTAGAGTGGGTGGGTGTCGAAAAAACCAGATTTGTTAGTGGGTCAGAAGAGTGTTTGCGAGGGAGTACGGTGGGTGGAGGACAGCTGAAGGGATAGAGGGATATATATAATCGTGTGTTGATGGTCACAGTACAGGGATAATAATTACAGTTGATGTCACAGATACAGGGATAATAACACAGTGATGTCACATTCGAGTACAGGAAAATACACAGTGATGTACAGTACAGAAAATACACAGTGATGTCACAGTACAGATAATACACAAGTGATGTCACAGATAACTGGGATATACACAGTAGGATGTCACAGTACAGAGATAATACAGACACAGTGATGTCAGACACTTACAGGGAGGATAATATATATCAGTGATGTCACTGTACGGGATAATACACAGTATGATGTCACAGTACAGAGATAAGACACACAGTGATGTCAAGGTACAGGGATAAATTTATACAGTGATGTCACAATACAGGGATATTACACACAGTGTGTCACAGTACAGATAATATACAACAGTGATGTCACAGTACAGGGATAATAACACTGATGTCACATATACGGGGTCTAATACACACCCAGTGATGTCAAGCTGTACAGGATATTCACAGCGATGTCAATGTGCAGGAAAATCACAGGATTGTCACAGTCAGAGATAATACACAGTGTGTCACAGTTACAGGTATAATACAACGTGATGTACAGTACAGGTATTAATACACAGTGAATGTCCACAGTTCAGAGATATTACACACAGTTGATGTACCAGTATCAGTATTAATACACAGTGAGTGTGTCAAGTACAGGGTATACACTCAGTTGAATGTTCACAGGTACAGATATATACTACGTGATTGTCAACAGTTACAGATAACAGGGATAATACACAAGTGAGTGTCACAGTAAGGGATAATACACACAGGATTGTCACAGTACAAGTTATTACACATTGAGTCACAAGTACAGGATTTAATATACACAGTGATCTCACAGTACTGGTGATAATACACACAGTGATGTCACGAGTACAAGGATAATACACAGTGATGTCACAGTTCAGGGATATTACACAGTGATGTCCACAGTACAGATATTATACACAGTGATTGGTCACAGTACGGATAATACACACTGTGAGATTGTCACAGTACAGTAATACACACAGTGATTGATCACAGTACAGGATAAATACACACAGGATGTCACAAGTACAGGGATAAATATACTTAACTAAGTGGATGCTCACGTACCTGGAATTAATACACATACGAGTGCTGTCACAGTACAGATATATACCACAGTGAATGTCACAGTACAGGATATACACCAGTGATTGTCCTAGTACAGGGATTATACACACAGTGATGTCACAGTACGGTGGGATTATACACAGTGATGTCACATTAAGGGGATAATACACACAGTGATGTAACACTTACGGGGATAATACACACAGTGATGGTCACAAGTACAGGAGATAACTACACAGGTGATGTCACAGTACAGGGATTAATACACTCAGTGATGTCACCCCTGTTTAAAGGGATAATCACAGTGATGTCACATACGGGGATATTCCAACCAGTGATGTCACAGTACAGGGTTAATACACACCAGTGATGGTCATCAGTAAGATAATACTACTCTGTGATGTCACTGTACAGGATAAATATACTCCAGGTGATCTCACAGTGTAACGGGATAACTACACACAGTGATGAGTGTCACAGTACAGGATAATCTCACAGTGATGTCAACAGTACAATCGGATAATTAACACAGTGATGTCACAGTTTCAGGGATGATATTACACAGTGATTCACAGTACAGGGATAATTCACTGTGATGTCACAGTACAGGGATATTACACAGCGATTATCACAGTACAGATAATACCACAGGTGATGTCAAGTCCAGAGATAAATACACAACGATGTCACAGTAAGATAATTACACAGTGATTGTCAGTACAGGATAATACATCCAGCGATTGTCACAGTACAGGTGATAATACACAGTGATGTTAGTACAGAGATAATACACAGTGGGGAATTGTCAGTACAGAGATAATTACACAAACGATGTCACAGTACCGTTAATACAACCAGTGATGTCACAGTACAGGATAATACACGCGATTTGTCACAGTACAGGATAATACAAGCGTGTCTCAGTACAGGATTAATTACAACACAGTGATGTCACAGTACAGGATATTACACAGGGATGTCTACGTACAGGCATATTTCACAGCGATGTCACAGTACAGGGATAATACACACAGTATGCACAGTTACAGGTAAATACACAGGGATGTCACAGTACAGATATTACACAGTGAATTGTCACAGTGCAGGGTTAATAACAGTGAAATGTCACGCTGCTACAGATATTACACAGTGATGTCGACAGTGTAAAGGATAATAACAGTGATGTCACCTTACAGGGATAATACACAGCGTTGTCACAGTACACTGATAAATACACAGCGATTGTCACAGTACAGGGATAATAACACAGTGATGTCACGTACCGATAATTACAAACAGTGATGTACTCAGTACAGGATAATACACAGCGATGTCATCAGTACGAGGGGATAAATACACAGTGATGTCACAGTACAGATAATACACACAGAGTGAGTCACTACGTACAGGGATAATACACAGTGATTGTCACCTTTACAGGATAATACACACAAGTGATGTCCAGTACAGGATAATACACAGCGATGTCACAGTAAGGGCATAATACACGTGATGTCACCAGTACCGGCAGTAATACAGTCTGCGATCGTGGGGTCAAAGTACAGGGATAATACACAGTGATGTCAGGGCATGTCCCCACTGCACGGGTTTCACGCCCGGCGGTCCGGCGGCAAAACATTGAGAAAGCACCATCTTCTGTCTGGTTTTCGGACGGAATCTGTGCTTCTCAATGGGAGGTGGGAGGGCTCTTCTCCGCTCATGGCAGAGAAATGCCGTCCTCCCTTCGCGGGCCATGGGGCGAAGGGTTAGCGAATAAAAAACCGGTGGATATTATGTCCATATGCCGTGGGTGGATGACGCCTCACCAGTACAGGATAACTACACATAGCAGGGGTCGTCAACGTAGAGACAGCAGGGCCCAAAGCAAACTTTTGGATGGGTCCCCCCCCTCGCACCTCCTCCCTGACCACGACCATGTTAACACAGGTCACACTGTGTTTAGATAATGTTAAGTATAATTTTCTATCAAAGAGGACAAATACCTCACATACATCTCCATCTTACTGCTAGACAATCAAATCCACTATCCGCCAAAACCAACAATTACCAAAATATCGCTAATTACATAGGACCTGATTATTCCAACCAGAACACGGGACCACAAATACCACCACATAGAGGACTGAATAATACCCACACTATTACTGTCAGTAACAAAGACCAATAATAAGTACCAGCCAATATAGTGACTCAATATAGTGGTATATACTAGTTGTAAACAGGACTCTGCAGAACTGTAGTAGATTATCCCCCATACAGTGCACTAAATATAATGGTTAGATCACACTCAATGTTTACACAGGCTCTGCTAGGACTGTAATATACACGCCATACAGTGACCATAATATAGTGGTAGACAGCAGTGTGACATAGGCTCCGGCAGACTGTATATAACCAACATACATAATGTGTCCATATAGTGGAGAGACACCTGTGTTACAAGGCTCTGCAGACTGTATATAACACCCATACCAGTGACCATATAGTGGTAGACACCAATGTACACGGCTCTGCAGACTGTAATAACCACCATCAGGCCTTTAGTGGTAACACCATGTACACAAGGCTCTGCAGACTGTAATTACCTACAGTGACCATTAGTGGTAGACACAGTGTACACAGCCTGGGGGCGACATATAAGTGTTACAGTGCAGTTATCTTTGCTCAAAAAACGGGTTTCTCTGACCCAGCGTTGATTTTCCCCCTTTTTGTTCTGCATCCGGGTCCTTTCCCCTTTTGATAAATCCCCGACCACTTGCCCCTGCAATTTGACACAAATATCTTGGGAACCTGATTTTTTCCCGCCCCTCCCCCCGGGAAATATGGGGCCCATTTAGGAGGCGGGGGCTTAGATAGGATATGGGGGGCCCCCCAAATGGGGCAATTTAGGTAGCCAAAAAAATGCCCATATAGGCAGGCAGGGTTTAGGTAGCTATAGGGACCTACAGGTAGACGGGGGGTTAGGTGGGCTAGGGGGGCCATAAGGTGGGGTTTGGGTACTAAAGGGGCCCCCATATAAGTATGGCAAACTTAGGGGGTAAGGGCCTATAATTAGGCAGGGTTCAAAGGGGGCTTAAGGGGATTAGGCAGGCCTTTGGGGGGTATACAGGGAGGCTTGGGGGGATACATGCAGGCCTTTTGGGGGTATAGCAGCTTTGGGGGTATAAGGAGCTTGGGGGTATACAGGCGGTTTTGGGGGGGTTAGGCAGGCTTAGGGGGTATAACAGGAGGGTTGGGGGGGTTTACAGGCAGGCTTGAGGGGGTTACAGGCATTTTGGGGGTAAACAGGCATTTGGGGGTAACAAGGGGCTTGGGGGGTATACAGGAAAGGTTTAAAATTTAACAGGGAAAGGTTAGGATATTACGGAGGCTTAGGGGGTATACAGGCAGGCTTAGGGGAGGTAAAAAAAAGAAATAGTTTTTCTAAAACCTTGGTCCCGCTCCCCGTGCCCGTCACCGGGGGCCCGCCCACGTGATCAAAGAGCGCCGGCAGGGGAAGTAGCAAGGGGAGCGAATCGGCTCCGTTCTGCCCCTTTTCCGGGGCAGCGCTGCTTCTGAACCTGGGGCGGAGGGCCCGGGGTTCAAAGGTACCCATGCCCGGGGGCCCCCTCAGCTCCCGGGCCCGCCGCAGTGAACTGTTTTTCTTTGGGCCCCGGGGCCCGGAGCGGCATCCCGGGGGTAGCGGACCAGCTAGCAGCTCCCCCGGGGGCGCGGGCCCCTATGCCCCCCGGGGCCCCCCGGGGCAACTGCTACGTCTGCCCCCCCTTAGTTACGTCCCCCTGACACAAAAAATAAAAAGTGATGTCACTAAAAAAAAACCAGGGGAAAAAAAAATTAAGGCGCGGGAAGTTTACTTGGGGGTTGAAGAAAGAAAATTTTCATATCAACCTGACGAAATTAGTGCGTTGTGAACACAGCCTTATATGTCAGGGGGTGTATGTTATATACAGGTCAGGGGGTGTATGTTATATACAGGTCAGGGGGTGTATGTTATATACAGGTCAGGGGGTGTATGTTATATACAGGTCAGGGGGTGTATGTTATATACAGGTCAGGGGTGTATGTTTAT